>JBBPBX010081316.1:0-15980 GCA_038048925.1 Garcialebias charrua | reverse complement strand
GAGCTGACTCGCACCTGGTCTGAGCCCAGGGCTCCCATGCTGCTGCCGCTCTCCCAGTTCCTCGACGTGGATGGGATGGAAGCAACGGGAATAGCCAGTGTACCACAAATGGAGGACACGCTGGCGTCTCATTTGGCTCCCAGGTTGTCTGGGACAAAACCAACTCTGCCCAGCCCAGCCTGTCGAGCCTCGGCTTCTCTGCTTGAGAAATGCTACAGGGCTCAGGGCCTCGCGGCACGCGCGATGAACGCGTCCGCCATGATGCAAGCGTACCTGGCTGGAAAACTGCAGGAGCTCCAGGTAACGACGGACAAACAGGCTGCCACCGACGTGCTGGAGGAAGCCCGCAGGGCAACAGACTTTGTGCTCCGCATGATGGGGACAGCAGCCATTGCACAAGGCAGAGGCATGGCTAAGGTGGTCAACGCACAATGCCATCTATGGATGACACTAACTGACCTCCCAGAGGGACAAAGAATTCCTTTTCTCCACCACTCGATAGAGCCGACAGGATTATTTGGAAAGGCTCTGAATCTAATTCAGACCAGGTTGGACCAGAGGCGCAAACAGGCAGAGGCTCTCCGGGAAGGCATCCCCAAAAGAGCTTTTGACCCCCCCAGGGAATCAGCTGGGAGCAGACTCGCGTAGCCTCAACATCGCTCAGCCACACGTGTCCCACGCAAAAGCGGCTGGCATACGAGGGTGAGCACCGGCGGAGACCACCACCGGACCCACCACGGGCCGAACATGCCTGGGAGCAGACTCGCGTAGCCTCAACATCGCTCAGCCACACGTGTCCCACGCAAAAGCGGCTGGCATACGAGGGTGAGCACCGGCGGAGACCACCACCGGACCCACCACGGGCCGAACATGCCTGGAGTAAAAACATATTTGTTCCCCTCCAGGCGGTCCGACACAGGACCTCCTCGGCGAATCGGGACACAAGACAGAATCGTGCCTGATGAAACGGGCCTTTTGCTTAACTTTACAGGTTCGCCCGCCCACGTGGTACGGGTTCGAACCTCCACATGTTCAGACTTTATTTGTAAAACTGTACAAAGAGCTGATCACTTGGTTTTGTGCATGAATCATGACTGTTCTGCTGTGAGTGACATAAAGTCAAATATGTTGTTGCACGAAAGCACGAATGAAGCTCAAAAAACAGCTCCTCTCTGTTTCTTGACTAAAAACAAAACAAAAAACAACAACAACACACACAGTCACATCAATGACATGGCTCCCCTCTGTTTTCCAGCCGATATAAAGGGCGGGGGCCATCATCCCCCCCTCCCTCGCGGCTCACGGGGTGATAGCCCAATCAATAAGCCCTAGCAGATGGCTTCGGGACTGTGCAGCAGGTAGAGCCAGAGGCATCTGCGAACAGACCTGTCAATCCTCTCAAGGACAGGTGAGGGGGGTCACGTGTTCCAACCCTCGCCCCGGTGTAAACCACTGGGTTGGCAATACACAAATTAAACAAACCTGTGACACGTCCGTGCACCAGGGGAGCGCGCCGACAGAACCTGGTAACCATGACAACCTACCGTCCTGGCCACCAGCTCCTATTCAACGGATTCCAGCAGTAAGTGACTGGGGGGTCACGACAGAGGCCCACAGGCCCGAACCAATCTCACACGTTCACAGAAGAAACGGTGATGATACTGTAGTATTTGTAAACATTCAATGCAAAGCAGGAATGGCACCAGGGCTAAGTCAGACTCCTCTTCTTTTTGATCGAAGGGGACTGGACTTTGTGTCACCAGCCAAACTTAAAGTTGGTCAACAGAAAGGGTTGTCTCGAACAGTTTCACATCCTGATGCTGAAACTGTCCCTTTACCCTCCATAAGCATCACATCCTGCTCAGGCAATGATCCTGCAACGTGTAACCTTGCTCGTTGCACTGAATCGGTTCTGCTCTTAAACGACATCCCCCCATCAGGTGAAACACAGCTCCCCAGAGGTTCATCAGGCTCCAGGGCACTGCTGAGGCCAGAGGCCAGTGAACCAGACCCAACCATGATACGGGCTGGAATCAGGAGGTCTGCTCGTATACAAAACTTGCACCTCCTCCAGACCATGACTCTCCATAAAAAGAGGAAAGGCAGACATTCTGTTCCGCTTTTGCCTAATGGAGACAGCGGATCGTTCCTGCCTCCCACCACTCTCGGTGCGGGTCGTATGGCAACACGTCTGCAGAAGGGCCCCCTCCCTAATCTAGTTGGCCCTCAAGGGGCCACAGAGACCAGGGCCTTTGAGGTTGAGCTGGTTTTGCCACCTGCACCTCTCCAGGGACCCGCTATGTGACCAGAAGGGACAGCCTCTCTGCTTATGCCCAGAACTGGGGCAAATTTCAGCTTGGTTGCTGAGAGGGACAAACTGATGGCCTCAGGCCTGCCCGAAAGCGTGGTAAATACCATTCAAAACGCCCGGGCTGTGTCAGCACAGTCTCTCTACGCCTGGAAATGGCGTATTTTTGAAGTTTGGTGCATGGAAAGAAATATGATTTCTTATTCCTGTGACTTGGTCCAGCTTCTCACCTTTCTACAGGACCTACTGGAGAAAGGTCGGTCTTTCTCAACCATTAAGGTGTTTTTATCAGCAATTTCAACCTGTCACGAAGGCTGGGGAAGAAGGATGCCTGGCGCGCACCCACTCATGATAAGATTCATGAAGACCGTTCTAAGGAAGAGACCCCTAGCAGGGTCTTGACCCCTGGATGGGATCTCAGTCTGGTCTTGGGTGCTCTCTGTGACCCCCCATTTGAACCACTAAGCGATATTAAGATAGATTTATTATTTTATAAGACCGCTCTGCTCCTAGCACTTTGCTCGGCAAAATGTGTGGGTGACCGTCATGCTTTGTCTGTGCACCCAGTGTGTACCAGGTTTGCCCCTGATGGGTCAAAGGTTACCCTAAGGCCTAATCCTGCGTATATTCCTAAGGTCTTGACTCTGAACCCTAGAAGTCTTGACTTTGATCTCTTTTCGTTTCCTCCTGCTCCTATCCTCACTTAGGAACAGAAAAAGCTGAAGGCACTCTGCCCTGTGAGGGTTTTAAGTGCTTACATGGAGAAAACAGCTGAATGGAGGAAAACAAACCAACTTTTTGTGTGTTTTGCGGCCCCAGCTACTGGTAGGGCCCTGTCAAAGCAGCGCCTCTCACACTGGGTGACTGAGGCCATTAAAAGGGCGTACAGTAGCAAAGGTCAACAGGTGCCCTCTGGAGTACGTGCTCACTCTACTCGGGGCTTGGCCACCTCGTGGTCATTGTTCAAGGGTGTACCAGTTGCAGACATCTGTGCGGCTGCAAACTGGAGCTCAACAAATACGTTTGCAAAACATTACAGTTTGGACGTTACTGCGTGTGACATCACTCAGGCTGTCCTCTCTAACACACAGTAGAGCGTGGCCATGAGATGCCTAATGAATAAAGGCAGACGTTTACACTAATCATGCATTTTACTGAGCATTTCAAGGCGTGAATGAATTACGTTCCCATAGCAATATGTTGCACCGAGTGACTGACTGATAAGGGAACTGAAAGTTATGCACCATAACTCATGTTCCCTGAAGGAAGGGAATGAGGTGCAACATAGTTGGCCCTTTTCAATGCTGAAAGCTCGGTGAAGTGCATTTTGGAGAAAGTAGGATGGGCGTCCGCGTCTTAAATACCCAGAGGGCGGGGTCTCTGGCGTGACGCTGACGCCTCGGCCGTAAAGGCGTGAATGTATTCCTTCAGGTAATTGCGCGGGGGCGCAATTTCCCATAGCAATATGTTGCACCTCGTTCCCTTCCTTCAGGGAACATGAATTATGGTGCATAACTTTCAGTTCTGACTGTCATTGTATTTATTAAGATTTTTATTATTGTTAGTATAGTTTATTTATTATAAAGAGTGCTGTTTATTTAAAATATCATCCAAATGGGTCACTTTTATTTATTTTTATACAAACGTATTTTTGGCATATTTTCAAAATAAACATTCTGTAAGTCTTTATTTTGTCTTTTTTTTTTGTACCGAAAATAAACCGAACCGAGCCCTCCTTGAAACCGAACCGAAATGTGATTTTAGCGTACCGTTACACCCCTACTGGTCATGTAGCTCAATGAATTCTGATATTTTTCGGTTTATTTGCTTAGCCTTCTGACTGTCATGCTCATATGGGTGAGTGTTGCCAAGTGAGGCTGTATTTGTCTGCCATCTGACTGTTGCTACTCCGAGTGTCTTCTCCTTCTCTGCAGTGAACCTTGAAAACTCACCATACTCCGGCAAGTGTTTGTTCTTTAAATTTCGTATTGAATTTGTTGTGTTGAAATATTTTAATGTGCTTCACCTGCAAAGTATTTTTTTGTTGCATGTGTAAGGGTGTGTTCCAACTATAGGGGGATCACACACTTAAGCCTCCCTGGTAAGGTCTATTCAGGGGTTCTGGAGAGGAGGGTCCGTCAGATAGTCGAACCTCGGATTCAGGAGGAGCAATGTGGTTTTTGTGCTGGTCGTGGAACACTGGACCAGCTCTACACCCTCAGCAGGGTCCTGGAGGGTGCGTGGGAGTTTGCCCAACCAGTTTACATGTGCTTTGTGGACTTGGAGAAGGCATTCGACCGCGTCCCTCGGGGGGTTCTGTGGGGGGTACTCCGGGAGTATGGGGTACCAGGCCCTTTGATAAGGGCTGTTAGGTCCCTGTACGACCGGTGTCAGAGCTTGGTCCGCATTGCCGGCAGTAAGTCAGGCTCGTTTCCGGTGAGAGTTGGACTCCGCCAAGGTTGCCCTTTGTCACCGATTCTGTTCATAACTTTTATGGACAGAATTTCTAGGCGCAGCCAAGGTGTTGAGAGGATCCGTTTTGGTGGCCTTAGAATCGCTTCTCTGTTTTTTGCAGATGATGTGGTCCTATTGGCTTCATCAGATCGTGATCTACAGCTTTCGCTGGAGCGGTTTGCAGCCGAGTGTGATGCGGCCGGGATGAGGATCAGTTCCTCCAAATCCGAGGCCATGGTCTTGAGCCGGAAAAGGGTAGCATGCCCTCTCCGGGTCGGGGAGGAGGTCCTGCCCCAAGTGGAGGAGTTTAAGTATCTCGGGGTCTTGTTCACGAATGAGGGAAAACTGGAGCGTGAGATCGATAGGCGGATAGGTGCAGCGTCCGCAGTGAAGCGGGCGCTGTACCGGTCTGTCGTGGTGAAGAGAGAGCTGAGTCGAAAGGCAAAGCTCTCAATTTACCGATCGATCTACGTTCCCACCCTCATCTATGGTCATGAGCTTTGGGTTGTGACCGAAAGAACGAGATCTCGGATACAAGCGGCTGAAATGAGTTTTCCCACCGGGAGGAGACCCAGAGGAAGACCCAGGATACGCTGGAGGGACTATGTTTCTCGGCTGGCCTGGGAACGCCTTGGGATTCCCCCAGAGGAGCTGCTCCAAGTGGCTGGGGAGAGGGAAGTCTGGGCCTCCCTACTTAGGCTGCTACCCCCGCGACCCGACCCCGGATAAGCGGAAGAAAATGGATGGATGGATGGATGGATGTTTATTAACATTTTGATTTTAATAGTACAGTAGTCCCTTGATTATTGTGGGGGTTACATTCCGGAGAGCCCCGCAATGAGTGAAAAACTGCGAAACCGAATTGCTATTTTTATTATTTTAGTATTTATATAAAATTTAAGGCTTTATAAACCCTTCCCAAACTCTTGAAATGTTCTAAACTCTTAAACCTATGCCATTTTAACAGCATACGTACATGTACTGCACAGTAGATGCTGCAAAATTTTATACGGGGACTCACCAGCGTTCGTCCGGGTCCGGTCCAGTTCTGATCTGCTCTCTGCAGCCGTTGAGCACCAGACAATTTTAGAGAGAGCTGCACGTTCGGAGAGCCAGCACAAAACCACACAATGGTCCTGATCGAGTCCAAATAATCCAGAGAAATCCAATGATAAAAGTCTGTATGAGCTCCTGAGAAGACACTGGGCCTCCAAGCAACGACTTCCCGCTTGAGAGGCTCCCTGGGCGGGCAAGCAGCACTCAGATTGACAGATGAGGCTGGAAGTAGTCCTAGTCCGGTTCTGATCGGCTCTCTGCATCCACTGAGCACCGACGTGACTATGAATAAGTACCAAACTTTTTAGTCAGGTTCAGAACAGATCAATAATTTCCCTCCATTTTGGCAGAAAGCAGTGGGCTGGAAGCACTATTGAATTCTGTGAAGTGCACTGTTACCTTGGGGGTAATGTAGTTCTTTTGGACTGGCAATACAGTCTAGGTTCATTGAAAGGAAACTACAAAATAGCGACACATGTCCGTAATATTGATATTTTTCGTGAAATTTTCATCTGTATAGTCCCAGTTAGATGAGTACCGTAATATAAAAGCTGACAATCATTGAAAAACTGAGAAAGGACGAGTCTGCAAAGTCGAACCGCAAGGTAGTGAGAAACTACTCTACAATCACTTCTCTAAAGATAAAAAGATCCACCTCTTGAATTGTGGTTTCTTCCCTGCCAGAGTTTCCACTCTATCCCTCGCTTGGCCACAAATCTATCATGAAGAAAGTGTCACATTTTTCAGCAGACAGACTCCATACACAATATCTGCACAATCTCCATCTAGGAGTTTTTGGCAATTTTACTAATTTAGTATGTTTGTTTAGTCATACAGCTGAATGTCAAGCACATTTCTGCATTGACACATACACCCACAAACTTCTGACCAATCACATAATATTTGAGACATGCACCTGAGAGAAGAAGTTCAGCTCAGTCCTTGTTTTGAGAAGAGGCAGGTGAAGTTGCTTTGAGAACAAAATTACAATTTTTTTTGTCATGCCACTATAGTCAGGTAGCGCCAATGTCACCTTCTTGGATGGAACATACAAGGACCTTCATGACTGTAAGATTGCAGCACTTACTACAAAACTAATGTGGCATGTTATATGTTGTGTGTATTCGTTATTTTAATGACTAAAAAACATGATTGTGGGTGTGGTTTATATAATCACATCCCAAATGTGCAGACTGACTCTAAAAATACAATATGGCAAGGCCCATAATCCAGGTCCTGTTGACTTTACTTTTAACAACTGAAGGAAATAAACTTTGTCTACATTTTTATGTCTGTATATATAACTTGCAAATAAATTGTGTTTTCTGCACCAAACTTCAATTTATTTATTTTTTCAGGAAAATACAAAATAAAAATAAATAAACAATAAGTTGGCCATTAAGCAGGTGTTTTTTACAGTCCTTGTGAAGATGAACTAGGTTTAGAAGATCACTGAGTCTTAATGAGATGTTTAAATGTCTGTAGATGAGGCTCCATTCAAAGGTTTGAAAACGCTCGGGAAAAATCTGACAGAAGAGATGCTAGCTAGTAGTTTGTGGCAAAAGCTTTAATCTTGTAACTTTTGCTAAAATATTATGCTGTCTTATTCTCATGGACCCAGAATTGTGCTTCGTTCAGTCCAGTGACATGAGTATCCATGTAAAACCCCTAACTACTAATCCTCTTGATCCCAGTGATTAAATAGTAATGACAACTAAGCCATTTTGAATTGAAAGTGCAGTTTTGTGAGTTTGGGTATTTAAATGAACTACAAGAAATTTACATCGGTCAAGTTGAAAAAAAAAGCTCATTTCATGTCATAAAGACATCTATGATCAAGCTTTTAAAAGATTAGGTCTGTGACACTGACATCAATATAAAAGCTCCTAATAATAATAATATAATAATAATAATAATCATAATTTTATTTAAAAGCGCCTTTCAGGACACCCAAGGACACTTAACAAACCAATACAGTTCAAACATTATCAGTTACAAATTGAAATATAAAATACATAAAGATTATAAAATGCAAAATAATAAAAATACATTTAGTAAAGTTAATGATAAGCTAGTCTAAAGAGATGTGTTTTCAGGGCTGTCTTGAACAGAGAAAGGGAGGTGGTGTTTCGAAGGTCTGGCGGTAGAGCGTTCCAGAGGTGAGGGGCAGAGCAGGTGAAGGCCCTGCTCCCCATGGTGGAGAGGCGGGCAGAGGGTACATGGAGATGTAGCGAAGAGGAGGATCTGAGAGAGCGTGATGGGATGGAGATTTGTAGGAGGTCAGATAGATAAGGAGGGGCAAGGTTGTGGATAGCTTTGAACGTGAGGAGTAGAATTTTGAAGATGATGCGTGATTTAACCGGGAGCCAGTGGAGCTGCTGCAGGACAGGAGTGATGTGGTTATAGTAGGAGGTTTGAGTGATGACACGGGCAGCTGAGTTCTGGACCATCTGTAACTTGTGGAGAGATTTGTTGGGGAGGCCATAGAGAAGGGAGTTGCAGTAATCGATACGGGAAGTCACAAGACTGTGCACCAGGATGGCTGTGGAGCGGGGTGTGAGAGAAGGACGGAGACGGTTAATATTACGGAGGTGGAAATAGGCAGACCGAGTAATATTGTTGATGTGTGAAGTGAAGGAGAGAGTGGTGTCGAGGATGACACAGAGACTCTTGACCTGAGGGGAGGGGGATAGCAGAGAGTTGTTAAGGGGGACGAGAAGATGTTCTGATTTTGAAATAGAGTTTTTGGTACCGACAAGAATGATTTCTGTTTTGTTGCTGTTTAGTTGAAGGAAATTGTTAGAAAACCAGTGATTTAGCTCATTGAGACAGTCGGTGAGGATGGAGGGTGGGTGGGTGGAGTTAGGTTTTGATGACAAGTAGAGCTGTGTGTCATCAGCATAACAGTGGAAATGGATGCCATATTTTCAGAAGATGTGACCTAGAGGAAGGAGGTAAATGATGAAGAGGAGTGGTCCGAGAACAGAGCCTTGGGGGACACCCGTGGAGACAGGGGAAGACTGGGAACGGAAGGATTTAAGCTGAATGAATTGAGCGTGGTCAGAGAGATAGGAGTTGAACCAGTCTAACGGGGTACCTGAGATGCCAATGGAGGTTAGTCTGTTGAGGAGGATAGAATGACAGATGGTGTCGAAGGCAGAACTTAGATCAAGAAGAATGAGGATGGACAGAAGACCAGAGTCAGCAGCAAGAAGAAGGTCGTTAGTAATTTTTACTAGAGCTGTTTCGGTGCTATGGTGGGGGCGAAATCCAGATTGAAACTCTTCATAAATGTTGTTGTTGGACAGGTGAGAGTGAAGTTGACTAGCAACAGTTTTTTCAAGAATCTTGGAGATGAAGGGCAGATTGGAGATCGGACGAAGATTATTGAAGTTGGTGAAGTCAAGACCTGGGGCCTCATGTATCAACCGTGCGTGCGCACAAAAACCTTGTGTGCGTCACTATCCACGCAAAACCCCGTATGTATCAAAACTGAACTGAACGTGAATATGTGCGCATCCAAGTACATTTCCACGCCAGCCCCATGGCTGGCGTACGCACGTTTCTGTGGTTCTTGTTCCTTTGGCGACACTTACAGGTGATTCAGAGAAACTGAAGCCCCACAGTCTGTGGTTGACTTTAAGAGCGGCTTGAAGACCTTTCTTTTCAACCGAGCATACTCTGCCTCCTCATGATTCTACTTTTGATCATAGCTGATACTGTTGTTGATTTTAATTGTTTATTAAATGTTTTATTGACATTTAATTCTGTTGCACCTTGTAGCACTTTGAGATTTTCATTAATGAAAAGTGCGTTATAAATTGAATTCATTATTATTATTATTATTATTATTATTATTATTAACTGTTCATGATGTGAAAATGATTAATATTCCCACCAAACACACGATTAACAAGTATTACATCCACATGACGCAGTTAAATAAAGCACGCGCAAAGTTGTGCCAAAAATAAATTCAACAGGAACGGATTCATTCAGCCTTACTGGAGGATATAATAAATAGTGTAACACGCAGAGCATTTATTTATAAACAGATATAATTTTCTGATCTAGGATATGGCTTATCAGCCGTTTTCAGAAATAATCATTTTTCAGTTTGGCACTGCTGCGCTCTGGAGCAACACAGGAGCCGTGCATCACGCGTGCACATGCAGAAGCAGCGATCAAACTGTTCCCGAGCTATGAGGGAGCTGCAGGCCGATCAGGGCTGTCCAGTCCACACAAAGCCTGATCAATGGAATGTCTCATCTATATGATTCCAAAGGCTGAGTGGTCGCGCTTTGGAGCGCGCGCGCACCCTCGCCGGTTACACGGCAGCTGGAGGTGATTCATAATCTGCGTTTATTGTAGATTTCTCCAAAATGACACGTGAAAGTACACCATATATAACTTGTTGGAGAGTAACAGCTTCACAGACAAACAGACTGCGCACAAGGCTGCGGCGCGCGCTGCGCGCAGCGTTTGGAGACTCCAACATCACGTCATGTCATGAAAACTCTCCACTGAGACGCAGAGACTCGTTTCTTCATATCATCTATTAAATAAACAAAGATCTATGTTCAACCAAACATCCAAGTTCCTCTGTGTTTACAGTAATTATGGTAATAAACTCGTGCGCAAAGTTAATATTTTCACTCAGAATGAATGGATGAGCCGTTGCGCACCAAAGCAGGGTGCGCGCACACACAAATACCGACACACAATCACTCGTTCTTTGCGTGATGAACACATTTTATTACTATTCTTACTTAGGATTATTTTCCTCACTCATATTATATTAAATTCATTATTTTCCTGAATCTAGAAATCATTTCTGATCGCGCAGGGATCAAACAAACATGTCCTTCACACATGCAGGAAGTAATTTGCATCTGTTTAACATATGTAAATGAAGGCGTGTCAGGGGAGGTGTCTCACGTGCGCTCAGTTCCACGTTGATTGTGATGTACAAAAGGAATGTGCGTGGATTCCGGTGTACGCACAGTTTGATACATCTGGATTTTTTTGTGCGTACACACTTTTCTGGATTTGACCGTACGTCACTTTTCAGTAGGAAATCCACGCAAGTCTTTGTACATGAGGCCCCTGGTTTCTTGATGATGGGGGTGATGGCAGCAGATTTGAAGGCTGTGGGAACAATGCCAGAGGTTAGGGAGGAGTGGATGATATTAGTGATGATAGGGAGCAGAGACGGGAGACAGGATTTAGCAAGAACTGTGGGAAATGGGTCAAGTTGACAGGATGATGACTTGGACTTGCTGACAAGGTCAGCAATGTCATCAGCGAGGGAGGGAGAAGACAGAGAAAGGGAGTGAGGGAGGGGGGAGTTCAACAAGGATGCTGGAGGCAGTATTTGGTCCAAGGTGTTTATGAATTGAAATATTTTTTTCATTGAAATATGACATCAAACAATGCCACCTGCTGTTTAAAGACATCAGACTGTGTGTTGAGATTTAGTATTAATTTTATTATTATTATTATGAGGAAACGGGCCTGTAAACAGGCCACAGTCAGTATAATGTTTCTTTTTAAGTTTTCAAAGCTTTGTACACATTCTTGCTAATTTGCCAGCAACAGCCTACATTCTGATGGTGGGTGATCTTAATGATGCTCTAAATCATCATAGGTCACCACCAGAGCACATTAAGTCACTTCTTTATTCATTAAAAAGCCTTTAATGAGACCCAAATGAATTGTGTTAACTAGAGCACAAGCAATTCAGAATGACTGAATAACTAATAAGGTTTAGTGCTGCATTGTGAGTTCACAGTGCTAAGGAAAATAAAAATAAGAAAAAAAGTATGATGGAATCATACTCAAAGGGGACCACACATGCAAAATTCACTTTTTAATGTTTTTTTACTCAACTTTGGGTATTTACTTCATAAAAAAACAGTCCTTGTGCCAAAAAAATGCACCCAGTGGTTTATTTACTCTAAGTAGATTTATTTGTCTGTGATTAAAAACGCTCCGTTTCACACTTCCTGCGGTTTGTGATGTCACAAACCGTAGCCAATCACCTCAAACCTGAGTCCAGCCCCTCACCTAGCAACCCCTGGTGATGCTCCACCCACTTGAGTATAAAAGATGTCACGGTTGCCTAGCGGTTTAGGAGCTGACCTGGCGGTCATTTATTCATTTATTTAGCCCCCGGGGGGCTAGGGGTTTGCCCTGCTCCAGCCATGCAGCACATCTCGAGTAAAACCAGAATGTTTTATTACCTTGTTTGAATGAACTCTGTCTCGTTGAAACTGTGCACACACACTCTCGCGGTTTGGACTTGTTTCTTATATGATGAAGGACTACTATTGCACAACTGTCAGTTTGGTTGAGCGGTTACGACACTTGAGCGGCACGCAGGAGACCAGAGATCGCATCCTGTCAACGGCATCTTTTTTTTCCCCCCTTTTTATTTAAAGCCTTTTGTTTCGGAGAAATCGGGGTGAAACTAGATATATACATCGACATAATAATACTTTATAATTGTTATTTTTACGTTTTAGTTCAATTTTTAGTGTAATATCGCTCCCAACGCGCAGCCGGCAGAAAACTGTGCACACACACACACTTACTCGCGGGACGACAGTCTGTACCATCAAGCACCACTGATCGATATATTTTCAGATTAGCAACTTATTTATTTTAAGAATACCTTTCACTTCATCAAAATCTAATCAAAACTTCAGCGTTCTAAATGTAGGTGGTTGTGATTGTTTCTTATACGATGAAAGACTGCTTTTTGCATAACTGCCCGGTTGGTCTAGAGGTAGTGAATTGGACTCGTTATCCGAAGGACACGGGTTCGCTTCCCGGTCGCGGCATCTTTTTTTTTTTTTTTTTCCGGAGAGATCGGGCTGCAGTTAGCTGCTGGCTTTTGAGGACAGTGTGGGTCCGGTCCGGTCAGAGGTTAGGTTGCGTTTGTCTGGATTGGATGTGCAGCCGTGGACCAAAGCGCCGCATGCAACTAGCAGGAGCTACGCGGGCTGTTTGTTACCGAAGGAGGAGGAAGAGCTCGGATTCGGGAGGGCATGATAAAAAGGAGCAGCTAATGGCGGCGCACACAAACAGCTTTCGGTAAGTTATTTTTTAAGCTAGCACTAACAGTAAGTCAAACGAGTAATAAAAAAAGGCTAATTTTAAAACAACAACAGATTTGAGATACTGGCAGTTACAGAGGGCGGAGACAGAGTTTTGACGGGCGTGGACTTCAGAGCTCATTATCATAAACAGGTCGTTTAGAACGGAAGTTAGAAATGGCAGAATTAAAAAGGGTATAATTTATTATCTAAGAATTATTTTTTGTATTAAATTGAATGAACGGGGTCTGGATAGCACACAGACATACCATAAAAATTTAAAAAACCAATATGTGGTCCCCTTTAAGGATATCAGCCTCTACAAATCTCTGAAGGGTAGACATTAAAACCTACAAACTCCATACAAACACCATCAATGAGCTGAAAATGTCCAATAGTATTTCAAACAAATTACAGAAAAAGTTTCAACTTTGAATCAATCGCAACTCACACTCTTTGTGAAGAAAATATTTGTTTGAGAATTAGACTAACAAGACTTTGACAGGTCACTGCTATCAATGTGTGAGGTGTGATTTGTCAATTTACATACAGTAGGATGAGTGTGTGTGTTTCCTGTAAGGTCTGCTTTCACACACTGAACTTTGAATGGGTCACAGGTACGTGTTATCCCAAGTATGTGTGTGTGTTAGCTTCCAATTTACATATGTTGGTGCGTGTCAGTGGATCAGCCTGTATAACTTCTCTTGCTCTCACAGTTTCCTCATTGAATTGATAAAGCTCCCCGGATGGGAAGCGAAATGTCTTCTGTTACAAATAAAGTCCAGTTGTTCTGTATTGAACGCCTTTTTTGATTTATCATGTCCTGGACGACTGAGAATCTTCACCAGCAACTAGATCACAATTCAAAGTTAAAATTCTAACTAGCTTGGTCTTACTTTCAGTAGATGCAGTTACAGTGATAATATCAAGCTTTAATCAAAGTGTTACTGTGTGCTTCTGAATTGATAACATCTTCATGACAGCTGTGAAAGAACATGGACGCCTGAAAGCTCTCTCTGGTTTGCAAAGCAGTAATCCACAGAGGTCCTTGGATAAAAGTTTTTAGATTGCAAAGTAGAACTGTAATTTCTCTGAAATTCAGTAAGAAAATTCAGATTAATTTGTTTCCGGGGAAACATAACTAAAACCTGGATGATATATCTTGTGAAACTCATCCGTTTTTTTTTAATAAAGAAAAATGAGACGATAGATACAGGGTATTTTGTAGAACTGCAAGCAAATCGGGTCATTTCTGACACCTCAAGGGTTGATAAGCAGCTAAGAACCCACACTTATAGCTAAATATATCAATGAAGACATGTTCAGGTCATGGCAGAGGAAACTAATTTAAGTGTGGGCTGATGTTCTGCAGTAGAACTGACAACTCCAAACTGACTCCACAAAAAGTGTCTCTGATTACAGGTGTTTTTGTACCAAACAGTTGTAAAAACAGTAATTACATTATTAAAACAGTAATGAAGACAGTAATACAGACAGTAATTACGGTATAATAATCGTGTTTGCTTTCATAAAGCCAGGAAAAAACTCTTTGTGCAACACTCGGCTGAGGGTCAGTGTCACCTCGATAGTTAACGTACATGGCATCACCAAACACAATAACAATGGAAGACATTTTAGTTGGAGCTGTGCCTTTTTGGTTCAATATTTGAAACGGTTTGAAAGAACTTGAAAAACATTCAGAAGAAAGCATGACAGGAGCCAAGACTCATTGATCATTGTACTTTGTGCTGCACATGCTTGAAGAAAACAGCAATAACCTACACCTTCTATAGTGTGTGGTATTCCTAGATTGCCAGCCACACTCACTTTCTCCAAAGTTGCCGCTCATCACAATCAGTCACCGCTCTACACCTGCATCTGATTTGGAGGACTACAGTACTCTGCTGAGCATTATAGTTCTTTCCAGATGTTATTCCAACGCTGGGACATCATCATACCTGATGGTAAAGTAACAGACAGCCAGTAAACCTGTCTCTAGAAAGTTTTGATCTTCTACAGTACCCTGATGCATGCTCAATAATCCAGGTAGAAAAATCTGAAAAAGCTAAGTCTGGTCCTCTGGACATTCAAAAAACAAAACAAAACAAAGCAAAAAATGAACTGTAGAAACGTTTCGTCTTTCGTCCGAAAGACTTCCTCAGTCTGAGATGCTGTATTCAGCTCAGTCTTATAAATAGCAGAGAAGCAGAAGCTTCTCTCCTGAAAGCAGAGAAGAAACCCAAACAGGACTCCAGCCAGCCATCAGGTGAAAAGAAGGAACCCAGACCCAGACCAGTGGTCATTCCATATGTTGCGGGAGTTTCAGAGACATTGAGACGTTTATTTTCTAAACACAACGTCCCAGTGGCTTTTAAACCCCAAAATACATTACGGCAAAGACTGGTTCATCCCAAAGATCCAGTCCCCCGGCACAAACAGAGTAATATTGTGTATGCTGTTCAGTGTCAGGAGGGCTGTGATCAGTCTTACATCGGGGAAACTAAACAGCCACTGGCCAAAAGGATGGCCCAGCACAGAAGATCAACATCATCAGGTCAGGACTCTGCGGTCTACACTCATCTCCAGGCCAGCGGTCACTCTTTCAGGGATGAAGATGTTCACATCCTTGATAGAGAGGAACGATGGTTTGAGAGAGGAGTAAAGGAGGCCATCTTTGTGAAAAGAAACCGTCCATCATTAAACAGGGGTGGAGGCCTCCGGGTTCAACTGTCCCCCTTACAATGCTGTTATTGCTAGTATCACTCAGCCCTCTGTGAATAGCAAACAACCATCAGGGTGCTAACGATCCATCGTTAGGCTGATGGTTCTCCTTGATCATGTGAGCAGCTGGTTTCGGCTGTCATCAGCAAACTGGTTGATCCACTGTGAAAGGGTGCTATTTATAAGACTGAGCTGAACACAGCAGCTCAGACTGAGGAAGTCTTTCGGACAAAAGACGAAACGTTTCAACACATTTTTTTGCTTTGTTTTGTTTTTTGAATGTCCAGAGGACCAGACTTATGGTACATCCACACCAAACAGCTTTTCAACGGCAAAAAAGCTTA
>JBBPBX010081315.1:2523-15980 GCA_038048925.1 Garcialebias charrua | reverse complement strand
ATCAGAAAAGGTCGATAAAAACATGCAGTTACTTGCTGCTTGAGCTAGCTTCAGCTAACTTGTACTAGCCAACACTTACCTGGGGAAATGCAGATATCAACCTCATTATGGCTGGTTTCGGCCGTCGAACTGGTAGGTTCTTCTAATGTTGTCTCTGTAGCTTCGGGTTCAGCTGGTTTATAAAAACATTCAAAAAGTGTAGCTTGTTTCCTTTTCATTTTGAGTCTGTCGTCGTTAGCGAAAATGCTCTACCACACCGTCTGTTGCCCGGCTGCATCCCGAGCAGCCAATCATAAAGGAGCTTCTTAAGAAACCAATCACAGAGCAGAGAACTATGGTAGTGAGCTCAGCTCAGCCAATGGCTGTGAGCCTCACGTACAACAGAGGAACACGAAACTATGGCAACCGCGAGAGTTGCGGCGCAGTGAAGAGTCCTTATGAGCAGCGAACATAATCTATCTTTATGCAACGCGTGTTTGTTGTCACGTTACGTATCATTGGGCACATTTAAGTGGTTATACGGAAATCCCCAAGCTTTTCTAGTGGGTATACGGCGTATACCTGCGTATCACGTAGACCACACCACTGAGCGTGTCCAGACCTGAACGCCAGAACGCGAAACAGCTGCTGGATGTGTGGGAGGAGCTTACCGGTATACAGAGTCCTGCGCACTCCGCCAGGCGAGGAGCTTTTTATTTCCGTCTCTGTGGAGCAGACTTGACTGGTCGTGAAGGACTTGTCGCGAACACACAGCTACAATGAGTTTCTCTTCCATAGTACACGACCTCGCGGGTCTTTTCTGTGTCCCACAAACAATACGTCACATAGTGCGCGCGCACCCTCGTTTCCGCGTCACATAGGGGGACTCTCCCCGTCTCTTCTCCTCCTCTCTTCTCCCCCTCTCTTCTCCACCCGACTCTCCCTGATTGGTTGACACACCAACCAATCAGGGAGAGTTGAGCGGCGTTTGAAAGTTTGAACCGCGAAATCTTCAGCATGTTGAATGCGCGGTTTGGAGGCTGAAGCCGGTTCACGTGCACGGAAAAACGCTTCCCAGCACGCTCAACACGCACGCGACGTGACGCCCGACGCCAAGACGTGGCTGGAAGCGCGTCCACCATTGACTTTACATGTAAACTGGACGCTCCTGCTGCTGAAAAGCTGTTCGGTGTGACTACAACATAAGACTGACCTGTTCGCTCTTGCTTTTCATTAAACCTTTTTGTGACCTACCTGCGTCCTGTACCATTGTGAAAGACATACCCTGGAATCCCTTGTGTTCTAATATCAGCAGTGAACAAGTGAGCATTCACAAATTCCCAAAAGATGAGAAACTTCACCTATAATGGACAAGTACAGAGAAGAGGGACCTTTGGTATCCTACCAAAGAGTCGTATGTCTGCAGCGACCATCTTACTGCCGATCAGGTAACATCTATAATTTTTTTTTATTCAGGGAGGGTTTATTAATGAGAGTTTTGGATGATTTACTGTCTTAAAATGATAGATCTCAAATGCGATCGGGACTCTGTTAGCTTAGCCCAAGAACAAAGAAGCCACATCACGAAGCTATCCTCACTTAGCTACTGTGTATGAAATAAACCGTGTCTAAATCACTTTTCAATTGATCGAGTGTCCAATAACTGTATTTGATGAATAATAACCCTTCGATTGCTTTAATACATTAATGTACTAACAATAGGTTGTGTTTGTTCGCTGCTAACAACACACTAGCCGAGATAACTGCTAACACACTAGCCGAGATACAGGAGCAAACACACGTTGCTATTTATGTATTTTTAAATTATGTCTGCGCGATCAAGTAACATCAGTAAGTTTTTTTATTCAGGGAGGGTTGATTAATGAGAGTTTTGGATGATTTACTGTCTTAAAATAATAGATCTCAGACACGATCGGGACTCTGTTAGCTCAGCCCAAGAACAAAGAAGCCACATCATGAAGCTATCCTCACTTAGCTACTGTGCAGTGTTGGGCACCAGACCGCTGGGGAGTGCTAAAGCGCTAATCTGCTAATAGCGGACCTAAACAATTTGTTAGCGCTATAGCGGATTGACTAACTTTTATAATTCATAAGCGGATTTGCGCTATTTTTATTTAAAATGCAGTACCGCTAATAACTAATTATCTATCAGTAAAAACGAAAAAAACTTATTTACGGGCTCTTAAATCAACCGGACGACTGCTCACAGACCATATCCTGTCAGCGCCGGATGTGGTCCGTGAAAAAAAGCGGTCCCCGCCCTAAGGGGGGCTAGAGAGAGCGCTCTCTCTATAGCAGTTAGCAGCCAGTGTGTTACTCTGCAGCCTTATTGCTTGTTTTCGAAGAGTCAGACGAAGAGTTTTTAACATGGAGGGTGAACTTATGGATGTTTCTCAGCGGCCTACGCGACGCGTCAGCGCCTCATTTGCCCTGCTCAAAATGGCGGCTGGCCACAGAAGCGAGCCCACACGGACTTTACAAGAAAACACGGTAAAAACAATTATTTCTTTGCTGAGAAAAAATATATTTCTTAGCTGACTTTATAGCACAAGGTTTTTCTGAGCTTAACCGTTTCACGAAATGGTCAAATCTGCTGGATTTAAAAAAGTAGTTCGCCATTTGCCCTGCTCAAAATGGCGGCCACAGAAGCGAGCCTTGACGGACTTTACAAGAAAACACGGTAAAAACAATTGTTTCTTTGCTGAGAAAAAATATATTTCTTAGCTGACTTTATAGCACAAGGTTTTTCTGAGCTTAACCGTTTCACGAAATGGTCAAATCTGCTGGATTAAAAAAAGGAGTTCGCCATTTGCACATTAGCACTTTAGCATTAGCTTCCGCTAGCTTTGCTAAGACATAAGCGCTTTTGAAATTGCGGATCTAAATAAATTAATAAGCGCTTTAGAAATAGCGGAACTAATTTTTGGATTAGCGTTGCCCAGTACTGCTACTGTGTATGAAATAAACCGTGTCTAAATAACTTTTCAATTGATCGAGTGTCCAATAACTATATTTGATGAATAATAACCTTTCGATTGCTTTAATACATTCATGTACTAACAATAGGTTGTGTTTGTTCGCTGCTAACACACTAGCCGAGATACAGGAGCAAACACACGTTGCTATTTATGTATTTTTAAATTATGTCTGCGCGATCAAGTAACATCAGTAAGTTTTTTTATTCAGGGAGGGTTTATTAATGAGAGTTTTGGATGATTTACTGTCTTAAAATGATAGATCTCAGACGCGATCGGGACTCTGTTAGCTCAGCCCAAGAACAAAGAAGCCACATCACAAAGCTATCCTCACTTAGCTACTGTGTATGAAATAAACCGTGTCTAAATCACTTTTCAATTGATCGAGTGTCCAATAACTGTATAGGATGAATAATAACCCTTCGATTGTTTTAATACATTCATGTACTAACAATAGGTTGTGTTTGTTCGACATGCTCCGCCATTATTATTTACATGCGCGTTGAGCAGTGGCTACCTGCGGGTACGTCACGATGACGTTTTGCGGAAGTGCGCTGATTTTTAGGGGCGTGTCCCAGAGAAAAAACTACCATAACTTGGAATGAAATTTTAATATAATTATGATTTATTTTGCAAAAACAAACAGAGCTGAATGATATAAGATACTGTATATATGTTGTGACAAATGTGCAAATTTCCAACATCATGTCACAATACATTTAACTTAGACTATCTAGACAGTGCTGAATCAACAGTTAATACAGCACTGTCTAGATCAGGGGTCTGCAATATGATCAAAAGAGCAATTTTTACAACTTCATTTACTAAATTAAATATGTTCAGAGCCGCAACAACCTGCTACAACTGTGATTATCAACTGGCGGCCCATGGGCCACTGTAGGTTTTTTTGGAGGAGACTTTTGTGGCCAGTAGTGATGACATTATAAAGCTAAAATATTATTATAAAGATAAAATTATTTAATTATTTTTAACATTTATTGACAATTTAACAATGTAATACAAATAAAAAGACCAGATTCTCGTAAAAGTGGTGGAGGGTAGAATGAACTGTGCAGATTTAAAAAAATAATAATTGTGGAAAAAACAATTAGGTACAGAAATAAAGCAAAAAAGTTAATACGTACAGTATTTGCAAAATAAATAACAGGAAAACAGCTAAAACTAGTATTTTTGTTGTTGTTTGTACTTTGTATTTTCTTTTTCACTGCAATGACACAAATAAGAAATCTGAATGGACCTGATCAATTTGAGCTAAAAACATTTCCATCTGAAGGTCAGAACCACTAGTGGTTCCAAATACTGTAATGGGAACGATGCTCAGCACATCATAGTGAGAAATAGCCTGGCCCTCGCCTTCCTGCACAGCTCCGCTCAATTCTCATTTCCCTTCACTGCTCAGTCTGAGACTTCTCCAATAGACCCATTTACAGCCTAGGTCATCAAGCAGCTGCGCGCGCAGCGCTGCAACAGCAATATGACGGCTCGTAGTGTATTATCATGCTACGCTAGCGGGTTATCGTAAATGATCGCAAAGCTTACTTTAATAAGTTAACTTTGAGCAATGGCCATCAGCTTCCTGATCCGTGTACAGTTACTGAATGGGAGGATGACGTTAGTAAGTGTCCTAGCATTTAGTGGCCTGATATTTACATGTATTTGGTGGAGAAACCTAGCGTGTACACAAGAGAAAAACTACGAGCATACAAATCACTTGATGCGTATGACTACGTTGTTTGTGGACATGTACAGGAAGTGCGATATAATGATATGGACGCAGATTTCTGTGTTTTAAAGTCCAAAGTCCTCCCCAGTCAGAGACAAGGCGTAAAGACTACAATGTATGAGGCTTGGGTAATCGTCAACAAAGTGGATAACTACATTCTCACAGCAAACTGCACCTGTATGGCAGGGTAAGTTAATTTTGGTTCTTGATATGCATAATTTGCTTCTGTTTTAGGCCACTGCAATTTTAGGTTTTACATAATTTTCAGTGTAAAATGTTTTATTAGCATTGCTCAGATAACTTAGTCATTACATATTCCAAAATATTCATCCAGAGGTCACAGTGGCTTGAATTTCAAAAGCTAATGAAAATCACAAATGTTTATTTATTTACAATCAAAGTCAGAACTTGGTCAGGAAACATTCAGAACATAACATATAACATACATTGGCCTCTACTCCTAATTACAAATTGTTTGAGCCACTAAAGCATTTAATTTTTCATCATTATTAAAAGAGAAGTGGCTAAAATCATTTTTAACAGTCTGAACTTCACAGGTAAAATAGAACCCAGCTAAGTGCAGTCTGGAGCCCTGCGTTTACATTTCCATCTCACTTTTGAAGATGTGGATGTAATATACCACCCTAACTAAATTTGTTTGTTCTTTTAATAGTGCTGACAGATGACGACATCCAAGAACTGCGGGCTGTGGACCCAGTTTGTGCAGTGATGACAAGCTTGGACAATAGTGACACGTACACCGCTTCATCTGACCACAACTATGAGGAGCATCTAGATTTACCTGAGTTTTATTTAGCACATCATCCAGAGACCTCACACCCAATGAACTAAAGGTGAAATGTGAGGAAACATTTGTCCTGCTGAAAACTAAACACACGCCCTATCAGTGTAAAAGATTTTGTGCATAAAGAACTTCGAAATGTCCGATTTTTTTATACTTTATGTTGTGTACCACCGTAGATGTTATAGGTGGTCTGTTATTTACCTTGATCTTTGCAGTCATCCAATAATCTGATGTTTGTTGTTTTAAATAAATCTTATATTAAACATCTTAATTTTTTTGTAGGCTTCTAGCCTGTTTTTGATGTCATATTCAATTATTTGGATTAATTTTGAACCACATTGTACCTGTATTTACAATTTTGAATTAATACACAGGTTCTAATTTAATTAAATCGTTTGTTTATTGTTAGACAGGTGACAATTTGATGGCCAAGATGGCCGCGCTCAGACCAGCTGCAGCTTCATGGGCTCCTGGTTCATCCCTAGTTTTTAGTAATTTTAATAGTGTTTTTGTACCTGACTCTGCGCGTTTTTTGCGGGTGATTTATAGCCGAACTGAACTGTTAAGAATTGGAACGGATTTACCACAGGGCACAGCTGATATCAGCAACAAACTCAAATCAGAGCTCGGAAGATTGGAGCTGTTAAGAACATCTTTCTGGAAGCAGATGCGCTCCGGTTCACGCTCCAGGGGAAAGAAAAGGAAGCGGTGCTCCCGAGGTCAGAAGCGGGGCTGCCGAGCAGGAATTATGACGAGACTGCGGGCAGACGCTAAAACCGGGAGACCCCCGATGCCGGCTCTTTTTCTGTCTAACGTACGCTCGCTGGACAACAAAATGGATCTGCTCCGACTGAGAGTAACAGCGTCGGAGGAGTTGAGGAAGTGCTCTGTGCTCTGCCTCACAGAAACGTGGATCTCTGAGGATACACCGGACTCTGTTTATGAGCTGGATAACAGACTCTTTCTCAGAACAGACCGGTGCACCGAGACTACGGGAAAAACACGAGGCGTGGTGTGTGTGTTTACGTGCACAAGGATTGGTGCTCAAACTGTGCTGTGATCAAAAGGCTCTGCTCAGCTGCTGTGGAGTTGATAACAGTAAGGTGCCGTCCTCATTACATGCCCCGTGACTATTCAGTGATCCTTATCACTGCTATTTACATAGCGCCTGATGCTAATGCTAATGACGCCCAGGGAGAAATTCATGACTTACTCACCTTGCTGCAGTGTAAATATCCTGAGGGGCTCTTCATTGTTTCTGGTGACTTCAATCACGTAGATTTACAGGTCTCCCTCCCAACCTTCAATCAGCACGTTTTCACAGCAACAAGAGGAAATAAAACGCTTGACCAAGTCTACACGAATGTGAAGGGGGCATACACGGCGAAGCCACGCCCACCGCTCGGGGCTTCCGATCATTGCTCTTTGATCTTGGTCCCATCACAGCTCCCCCCACTCAGACGCTCCAAGTCGGAACAAAGAGAGATAAAAGTTTGGCTTCAAGATAGTACCTCCATGCTGAGAGACTGTTTTGAAAACACAAACTGGTCTGTCTTCAGGGAGGCAGCTACGAATGGGAGTTCAGTGGATCTGGAACTTTATGCTTCTTCAGTTCTGGGTTATATTAGCACATGCTCTGAAAATGTATCCATAAAAAAATATGTTAAATGTTACCCCAACAAAAAACCCTGGTTAAATAAAGAAGTCCGCACCCTGCTGGCAGCCAGGGACACTGCCTTCAAGTCCGGAGATACAGAGGAGCTGAGAAAGAGCAGGAAAGAACTGGTTGCTGGCATTAAGAAGGCCAAGGCCACGTATGCACAGAGGATCGAGGGACAGTTCACCTCACAAGACCCACGGAGCATGTGGAAGGGCATCAAATGCATAACAGATTACAAAGGCAAAAGCAAACAATGCCCCAGGGACCCATCTCTGCCTGATGCCCTCAATAAGTTTTATGCACGTTTTGAAGATCCAAACAGACCAGCTAGCACCAGACTCACCTCATCACCAGATGAAGAGCATCTCAGAGTGACCGCAGCAGAAGTGAGAGGCAGTCTCAGAAGGATCAACCCTCATAAAGCAACCGGACCAGACAACATCCCAGGGAAAGTTCTGAAGGAATGTGCGGACCAGCTCTGTGAGGTGCTGGCTGACATCTTCACCACCTCACTTTCACTGGAGTCAGTTCCCACCTGCCTGAAGACCGCCACCATCATCCCAGTTCCAAAGAGCTCCACAGTGACTGGTCTGAATGACTATAGACCGGTGGCCCTCACCCCGATAGTCGCTAAATGTTTTGAGAAACTGGTCATGTCCCACATCAAGACAACCGTCAACATCAACGAGGACCCTCATCAATATGCATACCGCGAGAACCGATCAACAGAGGACGCCATCTCCTCTTTGGTCCACACTGCTCTCACCCACCTGGATCAGAAGGACTCATACGTGCGTCTGCTCTTTGTGGACTTCACATCTGCCTTCAACACCATGATCCCCCAAACTCTGATAGACAAACTATCCACACTTGGACTAAGCCCCTCCATTTGTAACTGGGTACTAGACTTCTTAACAAACAGACCACAGTCCGTGAAGATCCACAACTTCTCCTCCTCCACCATTACCCTCAGCACTGGCTCTCCTCAAGGATGTGTGCTGAGCCCTCTTCTGTTCACTCTGCTCACATATGATTGTACAGCCACACATCCAGGCTGTCATATTGTTAAGTTTGCAGATGATACAGCGGTGGTGGGATGCATCACAAACAATGATGAGTCCAGCTACAGACAGGAGGTGGAACACCTGGAGAGCTGGTGCAAAGAGAATAATCTTCACATGAATGTGAAGAAGACAAAGGAGATGATTGTGGACTTCAGAAGGAACAAACACACCCACTGAACATAGGTGGATCTGCGGTGGAGGTGGTCTCCAGCTACAAATACTTGGGTGTACACTTGAATGATAACCTCAGCTGGAGCAACAACACCACCAGCCTGATCAAGAAAGGTCATCAGAGACTCTACTTCCTCAGACGGCTGAGACGAGCTGGTCTGAGCAGCCCAGTTCTCACCTCCTTCTACAGGTGTGCAGTGGAGAGCATCCTGTGCTCCAGCATCAACGTGTGGCATGGAGGCTGCACAGTTGCAGAGAGGAAAGCTCTACAGAGAGTGGTGAAGGCTGCACAGAAGTCTGTTGGAGTCAGTCTCCCCACCATCACAGACATTTACACCTCCAGATGCAGGAAAAGAGCCACCTGCATCATGAAAGACCTCACTCACCCAGCACACTCACTCTTTGCCCCACTCCCCTCAGGACGGAGGTTGAGGAGCATCAAATGTAGAACCACTAGACTGAGGAACAGCTTCTACCCTGAGGCTGTTAGACTCATGAATAAATAAATAATAAGAATAAACACTGCAAAATATCACATCATGCTGATGCTGATCTGTTTTCTTGTTGCTGTGTTCATTTGTGACCATCTGCTCATACAGACTCATGTTCGTGCTGCTGTTTATAATGATGTTTTTCCACTACATTAGGGCTTAGTGTATTACTAGTTGATGTTTTTCTTAGTTAATTCTAGATGTTATTACTGTTCTTTTTCTTTTTCTTTTTTTCTCTTGCATTTGTTGTTGGATGTAACTGGGACCCTGTACATAATCTCGTTTTCATCACATATACCACATGCGGTGCAAATGACATTAAAGACTCTCTGACTCTGACTCTGACTCTGAATTTATTGCACTTAACAGTTGAATAATAAAACAGATCCTTCCAGTGTATTTTAACTTTTGATGTTCAGCCTGTAACGTGTCAAACTCCTGACGCAAGTTGTCATATTCATTCTGAAGTTGACAGTGCCTCAGGTTCAGATCATCATATTCAGTCCTCGGGACTACATCTTCTTGTGCTGAAAGTTATGAAAAGAAACGGTAAGCAAATGCACTGAAAAGCAGGAAGCAACACTTTATGCTCTGTGACACAGAACGTGCCTGTGCTGTGACTTGTGTCTTCTTTTTTAGCTGATTAATTGTGAACAATATTTAGCTGTACACATGATTATGGGGTCAAAACTGCAAGCAAACCATTTTGGTTTGAATAAAATATGAGCAGAATGTTGGACGACGCCCTAGTATTTCAGAAATATTAAATCTATAATTAATTAATCAAACAATCAATTTATTAAAAAGTTTGTTAGATACCAGGGTCATGTTCCATGTTGGATTCTTGTTGTTGATCTGAAGTGACACTGCCAGGGCTGGGTTGATGTGATGACTTGCGCACACCATCATCTCTCCTCTTTTTCCTCTGGTACCTAAAATAAAAATATGTGAAGATGTAGCGACACACATAGTAAATAAACATTTACACATCATCTACTTTTACTACAGAGCTGTATTTCAAAGCCTGCACTACACCAAAGTATGCTAAAGACCATGACAACAGAACAGAAAAAAAAATAGTAAAGACAGGCCAAGGCAAATTATCCATACCTTTTCATCTTCGCTCATGATCCCTGTCCTTTAGTGTACACAAACACAGAAGGTACGAAATCAGGACTTTGATAATCCAACGACATTTCCCCTGAAAATAAAGCACATAGGCATTTGTTTATTAAGAGCTAGCTTGTTAGCAACTAGCTTCTAGCCAACTTTCCGACCAAATTTAACAGCAATAAACTGCATCTAGTTTTTAAAAACAATGGTTAATCACAACCAGGGTTTATGGTGAAATAAAACTAGATGAGTAACCTTACCTGATATAAAATGGGCACCGCATACTCGTGCATTTTTGATAAAGTCCTCGGTCCAATCCACCCGCTTGATGACCTGAAGCCACAGCTTCCTTCGGTGGCTTTGAAATGGTCGATTGCCTCTTGGTATGCGGGAGAACTTCAGTCCTTCCTTAGAATACCTATTTGTACAACCGTATACGCAACATCCTGACATTTTGTTGCTGGTGGAGGAAATTGCTTAGCTAGATTCACTCCACAACTTTGTTATGCTTGGAAAAATGCCTGGGTGGGTGGAGTCTTCTGTTGCATCGGTGCGCGCGCAGCCATCTTTGTTTACAAACACTAAATGGGTCTATAGCCAACGATTTCTCCGGCTGATTTTTTGACCGGACCAATCAGAGAACAGAAGGGGCGGAGTTTTTGGCCCCTAACCCACGCCCCCACCTGTCCCAGCGCGCAGCCAGCGAGCATTCGCATGTTCTCATTCAAAGCGATGCAAAGCGATGCAGGACTGTTTTATATGTGACACAAATGTATTAATTTCCCCTTCTTAATCCCTTATCTGGAGTTTTCTTTTGTTTTTTTGGCCAAAAGTCAAGTGATCGCTCCCTCCTCCCTCCTCCTCCTCTCCCTCCGCTGATGAGGAAATGCCTCAGGTTGTCACAAGAGAATTAAACTCGGGTTTTACGTTGCTGCCCGAGTCCCATCAGATTTTCTGGTCTTCTGGTGTGCTGGACCAGCGATCCATGGTTTTATTTTATTTTTTTAGAATGTTTTATTAACATATAAATACAGAATATGCAGCTGCAGCGAGAGAAAATGCTGCAGGAGGCGGAGCAGATGTCAAGTTCAACAGACCACGGGGGAGCAGCCATATATGGCTCTGAGGGGGAGGGAGCAGAATGCTTTTCCTTGTTCAAAAATTTTCTAAGATCCAATGGTTTTGTTCCTCAGCAGAGACCACGCCTCCAGCAAGAATCGGTTCTCTGTGGAGAAAGTCCAGACCCTAGTACGAAGCAAAGTGAAGGACAAGGGTCTGGTTTTATCCAGGCTAGGTGAGACATGGAACAGTTATAAAGTAGCAATCACATATTTTTTTCTTAGATCTCCCCATGTTTTGGGTATTTTTGAGGCACATTGAGCATTTTGTTTTTGTTTCTTCTTATTGTTAAACAAATCCTTCAAGGGGTATTATATTTAACAGTCATCAGCATTTTTCCAACTCATTTCCACTTTGATACCGTTCGAACGACAAAGGGCAAATAACAGTGCAAGGACCTGATCATCCAAAGGCAGTTACAAAAACATCTATATAAATGCCAGTAACTTGTCATGCTCCAAGTGTTTCATCTGACTTGATTTATTATTTCTCGTTTACATTCCAGCTCCTCATACAGCTAATGGTCCATAAATTCTCCATAGATAATGTCCATGGATTAAAGGGAAATCACAGACATTACAAATCAATCCCAGAAAAGACTGATCTGATGTTTCAATAATGCACATCATTAGTTTAAAAAGTAGATCTAACAGCATTATTTGTCTCTCTCTCCTTTGCTCATTACTCTTTCTGCACTTGAACAAAGCCAAGTTGCTTCTCATATTTTCTGCTCAAGTCAGTTATTTTTGTCTTTAGCAAATCTGTCTGTTTGATTTCCCATCTCAAAACCTTGGATGGGATGCATTATTCAATATAATTCAGGTATTTAATAGCTGTAATTCAAAACTAAAGTAGTCTAATGACACTGTAGAAAATCTTTCTCGTAGAATATAAATTGGTAAAAGTCAGCACAATGGCCCTCATGCACGAACCGTTCGTACGCACAGATTTGTTCTTAAACTGTGCGTACGAGTGATTTAGGATCATTTGCGGCATTCAAGAATGTTTTCGTATCCTACGATTTTTTTCAGATACGAACAAAATTTACGAGTGGTCCGGACCTGTCGTATATTTTAGGAGCGTCAGTCTGCTGTCATCCAGACGGAATTTCTCCACTAATAACTTCATATTTCGTTATTTAGAAAATATTTAGAGTTTAAAAAAGTCACGCACCACAATTGGTCTTGACAATAGGTTCTGTTTGAAGTCGAATTATATTTTTAAATGTAATAATGACTAACGGATTAAAGTATTTAAATTAAAATCAATTTGTTATCAATGCCGTTTTCTAACACTACAATATTAATATGAAGATCTCAAACTAAAACCAACTTAAATTATGAATTAATTTAAGTTTAATTTGTCTCGGTAACGCAGACTTCGGTAACGCAGACTTTAGGTTGACCTCCTCCTGTTGCAGTCATAGCTGTCAAATAGCTCAATCAGTAAAGCGTTGCGTCGAGTGCAGAACTTTATGGGTTCGAGTCCCACATGGGACAATGTTTTTTTTTCTCCTTTTAATTCATTCCAGATTTAAAAAACACAAGAAAATTATTTACAATACAACAAGAAATGAAGCATAAAGTCTTTTTAATCTGGAATGAATAAATAATCTAAAGAAGGAAGGAAAAAAAATAGGCATACCTTGTGGGACTCGAACCCACGAAATCTTGATAACAGTGCAACATTTTAACCAGTTAGCAACCAGTACAAGTGTATATTTTATGGTCCACATTTCTTATAAACAAACATTCTTTGGCATTAGTTGGTCATTTACTCCCATGAGTGACGCTGCTAATAAGGACAGATTTACTTTTCTCGATCAAGGAGAGCAGAACTCCAATCTCCGCACCGGTAGAGTTCTCCTTTTTTACTTTTCGCTGTCATTTTATGCACGAACACGTTTTGCCTCCGAGGCAGGAAACGTAGCCTTATATGGTGTTTTGAGGGGTGGGAATTATGTAAATGACCTCTCGCGTGCACGCGCAGCTGTTTAGAACAGGTGGGATTCATCATTTTAACGCAACCCATTTACACACGTTTCCTCTGGATAGAAGACTTTGTTGAATCTGACGTGGCATGTTCGTACGAACGCTTCGTACGAACAAAAGTAGGACAAATTTAGGATAAAAATACGAACATTTTCGTGAATGAGGGCCAATAATGTGTTGAATCTTCACTTTGTTGCAATCTGATGATAAAGTTTAACAAGTCGGTCATGGCCAAGGACGTGGCTATGGGAGGCAAATAAGAGACGGCAGAGAGGGTGGGTGAATTGGTGTGGAACAAGCAGAAATTACCCTGGTCCAGTTTGG
>JBBPBX010081314.1:0-15980 GCA_038048925.1 Garcialebias charrua | reverse complement strand
CCCTCCCCCCGCCACTTTGCTAGACAGATTAAGACGTATTCGGTCAGCTTTTAAAATAATATTATGAATTAGATAACCGGTACAGTGTTTTTAATGTGACCATTATACACGTTGTTTTCTTGTGCTACTAAATTCCCAGTGTTACAGGCATAGACATTATATCTATGGTTACAGGCCCAGCCTTTACCTAGAGAGGGCGGTAGAGAGCTACGAGAGGGGCGGGTAGAAGAAGAAGTGTGTGTGTTAGCTTGAGAGCTTGTAGCTGTGCAGTTCGTGCGTTGTGGTTGTCCTTGCCATCAAGAGGAATAAAGTTCAGCAAGCTTTCATCTGCCTCCTCCTTGTTTTGCCGCCAGCAGAGCAGAATCTATATGGGTTTGTTACCAGCCAAACGAGCTGAAATATAACAAAAGGTAACACCAGCAGTATCAGTTGTGTCTGTGGGAATATTAGATGTTGCCATCAGAGAGGCTTTATGTAATAGGTTTAAAGGTCTGGACTCGGTTTCACTCACCTCCATAGCCCACATAAAGGGGACAAAGTACTGTATTCTAAAGGAATGGTGCTCTCAGTTGGACAGACATGCGGACTGCCAGGTTTTAGGAGAGTATTGGTGATCTGTGTCATGGATGGCTGCATATAATTCATTATGGAACTATTCACAGTGACCTTCCTGGAGCATCTGAGGTGTTACCAGCTCACCAGAAGAGATCCTGCAGCAACTTGGTTGTTGACCCTGACGATCTGAATGACTACACCCCCCTTGCTGCATACTGTGTTGAAGGAAAGATGCTCATCACTCCAAGGACGTTTATGTTACATTAAGGTAATTTTTGATTGGACAGGGTGTCTAAAATGTAAAGACACACTCAGTCTTTGTACCGTAGTTTGAAACTGTTTGGGGCAGCTCAAACTTGGTGTGACAACAATGGCCAAGGAATGAAAAGTAGTGAGGTAAAAGTGGATGCTGGTGGTAGGGATGGGGGGTGTTCAATACAGGGGGTAGTGATCTCATCTGTGATAACAAGACATATTTTAATGCAAACAAAGTACAGTTTGATTTCATCTAGCCTGTACTGTTGTCTGGTTGACTCTTCTTTTATAACTTGTAGATTGAGTTTTTACTATTGTATGAAGTGTTTTCTTGTTGGGTCTGTGTGTTTCAGTTAACAGTGCCTTGTCAGTGATGCTATGATATTTGCCACAGCCTCCTGACGGACAAACTGCAGTTAAAGCAGAGAAGGATCATGAGACCATGGCTCTGGAAGTGCAGAAGAAAGATCCAGATTTACTGATGCTGGATGATTTGATGACTGCAACATTTGCACAGCGGAGACAATAAATCAGCGGAGACAATAAATAATTGGTGATGAACCGCTTATCTGTCTTGTCAAGGACATATGGCCTGCATTGTTTAGTGAGCGACAGGTAAATCTTTGCCAACTGAATACAGCATAAAAATCTTATATTTTTTGACTTTAGTGCTCATATAGTCAAAACATGTACTTTGTTGCAATAATTTAATTCTTTGAGTTTCTGTTCTCACAGCTCTATGCTTCTCTTATATCTCCCTCACTCATGCCCTTTTCTGTGCTGTTTTGTTACCTATCAGCTTCAGCTAACTGCGGAGTTTATGTTTATTATGTTTATTAAATTTGTTCATTTTTTTACAAAAGAAACAATACAAGGCAATCTCATAATGATAGTGTACAAAATGTAAAAAAATGAAAGGTGGCAGAAAGAAGAATAAATCTTATTATATCTGCCCCTTATCTCCAACAATCAGATTAAACAACAGTAGTCAAACCATGTAAACAATAATAATCTTCAACCAACTTTTTCCAACAATCAGGTTAAACAATAATATTCTTCAACCAACAGTACAAAATGACTAATTCTTTTTAGTTTTCTAACTAATACTAATACAGTACAAAATGATTAACTCTTTCTAGTTTTCTAACTAATACTAATACAGTACAAACTAACTAACACTTTCTAATTTTCTAACTAATGCAATACACATTACGTTATTTCACATATATTTTTTTAACATATTTGTTTTGATCATTTTTTTAAATGTAAACACTGACTTGGCATTTTTAACTACATTCTCCAAGCCATTCCATAATCTAATTCCCTGAATTGAGGTAGAACGTCCCTTCAAACTGGTTCTGAATTGTGGTTTTACAAACAACTCTGTTCCCTTAAGATTATAACAACTTTGTCTTTTAACAAAGTGCATTTGGATATTTAAAGGTAATGCATTATTTTGAGCTCTATACATAACTGATAAAATATTATAGTCTACCAAATCATGGAACTTCAGTAATTTTAGTTGATAAAATAATGTACTTGATGGATGACGGTAATGCTTTCTAGTGATAATTCTTACAGCTCTTTTCTGTAATACAAAAATAGGCTTTGTGATTGTTTTACACGCATTCCCCCAAACATCAATACAATAGATTAAGTGTGGAACAATGATTGTGTTATACAACAAATACAGAGCCTTATCATTCAATAGGTCTCTGACTTTGTACAGTACTGCTATCGATTTAGCTATTTTTATTCTTACAGAATTTATGTGTTGTTTCCATGTCAGTTTGTCATCAATGATAACACCCAAAAACTTCACCTCACTCACTCTACAAATCTCAACATCCTCAATTTTGAGTGGAACATCAACAGTTTTCTTTCTATTACCGAATATCATGTAATTAGTTTTCTCTAGATTTAATGATAATTTATTTATTTTAAACCAAGTTTGTATCTTTATAAATTCTGTTTTTATCAATTCTAACATTTGTTCTATATCTTCACCTGAACAGAAAAAAGTGGTATCATCTGCGAAAAGTACACATTTAAGGAGTCCTGAGTTCTGCAGAATTGTCACCAAAGACCTGCTGGAATCTTTTTTGGTGGACTTGATGCATTCATGCCCAGTCTTCTACAACTTTACAAAGCAGCTGCTGCATCGGGCAGGAGGTTGGCCCTGAACAGATTGGATTGTCTTCAAAAGGAGGTGTGTACTGTATAAGAAACTTTTTCTGTCAGTCTGTATGAAGGTTATGATTCAAGCTTTGTTATTGCATTCACACACCATTACTTGTTTTGACAGGACACAAACCAAAACCAAAGAACGGCAGCCCTTCTTGGTCTCCCAGGCTACTTTTCAGAGGACTCCTCCAACGTAATCAGGATGCATGATGTAAGACCCTAAATTTACATATTCTGTACTGCACTCTTCAAAATGCATATAGTCAAAACTGGGGGACATGCAACTTGACTTACTGTAACTTATAACTATCATGTAACACAATCAACAGAAACAAATGTAGCCTACTACTCAATCAAGCAATCATACATTTTTTGAATGTCCTACTGAAATCTTCATCTGTTAACTCCTTAATTAAATGATTTACATGAACATTTAATTTCCCTTTGGGGTAAAGTATTTTTGAATTTAAAAGCTAATGTAATGAAAAGTTTAAATCAGCAAGCATTTACTGGACTGTAAGTCCAGTTTTACTCCAGAGCCCCTTACATATGTTTTTTTCCTTTGCCATGACACATTGTTTGACTAATGCGAGTTATGCTCCGGAGCGATGTATAGTACGGAAAATACAGTACATCAAGGACTGTCTAAATAGCCTTGCTGAGGAATCTTGCCATCACCCCACTGTACAACATGTTAGTTTCATCTCCCAGACTTTTTTTAAATCACATTTTATATTTGCAGGAATCATTTTTATTTATTATTGGTTGATTCACAGCCTTTCAGCCCCCATCCTTTTTTATCACTTGCTCACACACACTTCAAAGATATAGCCTTAATTAAAATGTTAGGGATGTTTTAAACTTGGAGAAGTTAAGATGTGTTTGTCTTTGTCTTTAGGCTCATGGTGAAACCCTTGACATGATAATGAAAGGGATGGAAGTTGGACTGCTGATTGGACATGAAGGCCCTCTGCAGGATGCATTCCCTTTGCTTGTCTTCAATGTGGCTGTGGTAGTGGAGGAGAAGATCATCCTACATGACATCAGAGATGTACCCACAGGCTTTGCCATGTTACTGGGCGCCATCCTGAACCTTGAATACCCCCAAAATATGAGGTACTCCTTTGAGTTGCTACAGAAGGTCATCATGAACATTAAACCAGACCAATGCTCAGCCAGAGTCCATGGACTAAGAAATAAACTGCTTCGATATTGCATGTAAAAGTTGAAGTTATTTTCAATTGACAAATGTTTTTTGATTGTTCCTCATGTTGAGCATTCATATTCTTTGTTCATGTTTAATGAACCTGCCCTACCTTGCCTTTTCCATGTCTACAACTTTCTACCTCTTCCTCACTCTCTCTCTCCTTTCCACAACCCCATCTTCTGTAGCTACAACCCCATTTTCTCACCCCATTTTCCCCTCCCAAATGGTTTGAAATTTGGCAGTGAAAGCATGTTAATGTATGGTGTTAAAGATTGTTTTATTAATAAATCTTGTAATTTTGGATAAAAGCAAGCATTCAGTGAGTTCTGTCATGTATCATGTAAGTTTAAGTTGAAACAAAGATAAGCTGTTAGTTGAGTTAACATGCATTTTTAAGGCAGCAGGTGGACTTTCATTTGCAAGTTTAAGTGACTTGGAATTTTTTACATTAATGTATGGTGTTAAAGATTGTTTTATTAATAAATCTTGTAATTTTGGATAAAAGCAAGCATTCAGTGAGTTCTGTCATGTATCATGTAAGTTTAAGTTGAAACAAAGATAAGCTGTTAGTTGAGTTAACATGCATTTTTAAGGCAGCAGGTGGACTTTCATTTGCAAGTTTAAGTGACTTGGAATTTTTTACATTACAATGTGTAATAGTTTTTTTATTCAATTTGAAGTATCAAGTCAAGACAGCAAGTGCTATAAAGTTGAGACAGCAAGTGATATAAAGTTCAATCAACTTTGACAACTTCAAAAACAACATTAAGACAACAAGAACAGTGTAGTTCAATCAATTTTTTTAACTTTAATTTCAGAGTTGAAACAACTTGAAGTATCAAGTTGAGACAACAAGTGATAAAAAAGTTCAATCAACTTTGACAACTTAAAAAACAATGTTAAGACAACAAGAACAGTGTAGTACAATCAATTTTTTAAACTTTAATTTCTGAGTTGAAACAAAGATAAGCTTTTAATTGAGTTAACATGCGTTTTTAAGGCAGCAGGTGGACTTTCATTTGCAAGTTTAAGTGACTTGAAATGTGTTACAGTGTAATTGTGCATTAAAATCACAATTACATCTATCACTAAAGGAGTTATTCTAACAATGACATCCATAATATCCTATATTAATACAAAGACATTAAATAATTCTTCTGGTTCTTCATTTCCTCAATGATGAACCTGCAAAAACAAAAAAGAGAATAGAAGGAATAGAAATGTCTTTAGTTTGCGGAGGTCTCCCAGAGCAGACAGAGCTTCATCACTGGCCTCTCCAACACGCTGGTTTGGATGAATTAAGCTCAGCCATCACCTCCAACTCGTTGAACAGCCAAGTTTTGGTTCATGCAGCAGCTCCTTCGGTGCCTCTGCTCCGAGCATTGCGCTTATCTGCTACTTCACTTCTCTTCTGCAGAGCATCCTTCAGTCTCTTGTTTGCTGCTGCTGCCTCTTCAGTTTTACCACACAGGACAATGGCTTGTTTCTGAAAATCTCTCTCAAGTGTCAGCATCTCATATTGTTTTATAATCCTTTTCCTTTAGCTGCAGGACCTTCTTGTCTTTCTTGTTCTTCCACTGTTTGAATTTTTCAGAGTCCTCTCTCATCTGCGATATGAGGTGGCTTTCTATAGAACAACAAGAATTAAAATCTGTATCATTGGCAATTATTCCATTCTTGGGTTCAAAAAAGCAGCTGACTAAAATTACATCAAATCCTTTAATTTTAGCTACCTACGATGCATGGACTCAGTTACATACTCTATTAAAACTAAACACACGATTTTTGGTTAACATGCCACTTAAAGGTAACCCTAATATTCCTAAACCTATAGCAGATGGTATACTACAAACTTGGAATAGAAAAGGCATTAGAACAGTCAGCAACCTCTATATTAATAATGTCTTTGCCAGCTTCAGTCAATTGTCTGATTGCTACGATATACATAGGCACAATCACTTCAAATATTTTCAGATTAGACATTGGATTAAGAGCCTAACATTAGAGATATTTCCGAATAAACCAGATGAAACTCCGCTGGAAACATGTTTATTAGACCCCAAACGTACCAATACAAAAGGACTTGTTTCTTGTGTTTATAAAACTGTTATTGACCATTTACCAGCTTATGAGAAGTACTCAAATAAATCAAAATGGGAATCGGATTTAAATTGTAAATATGATGACAAAAACTGGAATACATTACTAAATTCATCCCAAACAATATTACGATCAACAAAACACAGGCAAACTCAATTTAATATTTTTCACCGCATATATTATACCCCATATAAATTGAATAAAATGAATGCCAATATCACTGACAAATGCCAGAGATGTGGTACAACTGTAGGTGACCTTCTTCATATGCTTTGGAATTGTGTACATTTGCAAAACTACTGGAATAATGTAATTCTGACAACTTCAACAGTTTGTGGACTTTCTTTAGATGTTGACCCCAGGATTTGGATACTTGGCGATGTTATGTCCTTGAATATATATCCCTGCAAGAAATACTTTGTTTTGTTAGCATCATCTGCTGCAAAAAAGTGTATTCTTAAGAATTGGAAATCTGTAGAACCACCAAACCAAAAACATTGGATCAACGAACTGTTATCATATTGCACTCCTGAAAAAATTCTACATTCTACACGTGGGACATTAACCAAGTTTGACCGGATATGGACTCCCTTCCTGGACATTCTAACCAGATTAGATCTGGGAGAGTGATGAGTATCAATGTAATTGTTTTATGTTAATCCTTTTAAATGTTTCTGTTGTATTCTTCTCTTTTAACTCTGACCTTTCAAAAAAAAAAGTTTAATTCTAAAATGTAACTATTATTGCCTATGTTACTACATTGAGAGAGTGGGTGGGGTGGGTGTTTATTTATTTATTTTTATCTTCTCTTATTTTTTATTTTATTTTATTTTTTCTCATTTTTTTTCTTTTATTTTCTTTCTAAAAAAAGGGAAAAACATAATATTGTACAATGGATGTAAATTTTATACAGTTGTACATTCTGAATAAATATATATATACAAAAAAAAAATGCTAATATTCATTTTAGTCATGTATTTTCAGTTTCCATAGTGTGACAGAATATAAATATCTTTGTTCGTAGGCTTACAGCTGAAAGAATGTCTTCATGTTGGAAGTGTCTGAAGCTTGTTCCTGTTCATTTTGCAATTTCTCATTGAGCCTGGACTCTAGGAAGGCTGTGTCAAAACATTTCATTGTTGTTTTTCTGAGCTTTTGCTGTGTGGTTGGGTCCATTCATCTAGTCCATATGTGTCCAACTCAAGGCCCGGGGGCCAAATGTGGCCCTCATTGATGTCTTCTCTGGCCCCCAAGATGTTATTTTAAATGTAAAATACTTTTATCACTTTATTTTTTTCAGTAATCTTTGATTATGATGTCAAAAGTGCAACAGACAACATCAAATGAGACCATTCAAACTCTTGCTGAGGAACCTGCAACCAAGAAAAGATGTTGGGTATCTGACTTGAGTTAATGTAGATTCTGAAATTGGCCCTTAGTTTGAAAAATGTTTTAATTTTGGCCCCCTTTTGTAAGTGGGTTTGACACCGCTGATCTAGTCAGTTACTTATTTTATGGGGGGTCAGTGCTTTATTTCTGATGTTCAAAATAAAATCAACATTTAGAAATAGAAGCTGAGCCTGACAAAACAAGAATAGATGATGCTTTGAACGGCTAGTCATGAAAAGCATCACATCTGTCCTCCCTGCCTCCCTGGATCCCTTCCAATTTGCATACCGACCTAATCGCTCAACCGACGATGCCATCTCCTCTGCCCTCCACACAGCTCTCACACATCTGGACACGAAGGACTCTTATGTTAGAATGCTGTTCATCGACTTCAGCTCGGCATTCAACACCATCATCCCCCAACAGCTCATCCTTAAACTGGACAGTCTGGGGCTGAACACCTCAATGTGTAACTGGCTGCTAGACTTCCTGACCGGGAGACCACAGACAGTGCGGGTCGGGAGTAACACATCTAGCACCATCACATTGAACACAGGGGCCCCACAAGGATGTGTGCTGAGCCCCCTTCTATTCACCCTGCTAACACACGACTGCACACCATCGTACAGCTCCAACCACTTCATCAAGTTTGCGGACGACACAACAGTGGTAGGTCTCATCAGCAACAACGATGAGACGGACTACAGGAACGAGGTGAGCCGCCTGGCCTTGTGGTGCGGACACAACAATCTCACTCTCAACGTGGAGAAGACAAAGGAGATTGTCGTGGACTTCAGGAAGAGGGATGCACAACATGCCCCTCTGACCATCAACAGCACCGCAGTGGAGATGTTAAGTAAAATCATACACCCTCAGATATTAAACTCATAATTAAACTTATGTGTTCAGAATCATGCACTCCAAAATGCCTGTGTGAAACCAACCACATTTTGTGACCATCTGTGTGAAACCAACCACCTGTTCCTTAAGTTTTAACGTCATGTTCCTCATTTTATCTGCTGAATAAACAGTGACCTGCTTGTGTTAATCTAAAAACACTGTTGCATTATATAAGAAGTGCTGAATGCTCACTTTCCATTTGCTAAAGTGCTCATGTGTTATCAGAAGTTTCCAGCTGTTGATAGACAAACATTTCCCGTTCCACCCATGGTACCACCCCCAACCCCTTTTTAATCCATGCTGTGTTACTGTCTGAGCAGAGCAGAGCCAGACAGCTTCGTGCCTGTACCATTTCTGTTCTCTATCTTGCAAGATACATTAAATCTTTGAAACTTGAACTTCGTTTGGACAGCCTTGCCTCGTTATTCAGAAGTTTATTCCACAATTTGGCGTCACGAGACAGGATATTGCGTGTGACTGGACCACCTGCTGGAGACGACCGGACGGGACTCCGGAACCGCGGGTCTAGCGACCTGCTCCTCTTCCTCAAGTAGACTTCAGAGACGAAAAGGACGTTTCGGTCCTCACAGCGGGAGAGCCAGCATCGACAATATTCCACGAACCAACAGGAAGGCTGAAGAGGTAACGTAGAAATCTCTTTTTCAAGTTTGAAAGATTTAAGCCGAAGTAAAACTGATACGAGGCGCGTTCAAGGACCGTAGGAAAGTTGAGCGCAAGAAGCACGAAAAACGCTGTGAACGTTTATTTTTTTTAACGTAAGAACACGTAAATCGTTGTGAGCGCAAGAAACGTAAAGCGTTGTGAGCGTTTATTTTTAAGAACGCAAGAACACGTTAAAATTGTGAGCACTCGATAGTGCAAGAACAATTTTCGCGTTAAACTCTTAACGCAGGAAGGTCCGCCCTAAAATCGTGCCGCACGTAGGTTGTTATATGAGGTAGAAATACTTTGAAGACGGCCACAAATCGTGCCACAGCAGAAATAGATTTGGGGAACGCTCAATAAAAAATAAAATAAAATAAAATAAAAAGCGAAAAATAACAAATAAAAAATAGATAAACCTGTGTAGTTACACTCGTTTTGAAATAAAATAAAATAATTAGACGAATAAGCTGGTTATACATACCACCCTGAACACGCCCGATCTCGTCTGATCTCAAAAGCTAAGCAGGGTCGGGCCTGGTTAGTACTTGGATGGGAGACTGCCTGGTTTTAAACAATAAACTCATTCAAAATTAAATTAGGCAAATAACCTGTTTTTAAAACAGGTAAAATTAACTAAAATATTAAATAAATACGGATAACAAATAGAAGTAAATAAAACAGACATTTAAATAAAAATAAATAAATAAATAAATAAATAATAATAATTAAAAATAAAAATAATAAAAAAATAAAAATAATAAAAAATAAAAATAAATAATATGGGAACAAAAAACAGCAAAAGTGAAGCTTATATACCATGCGGGCCGGAAATTGACCGAATGAGAAGACTTCATGGTGATTCGTGTCTAAGGTTTGTGCCACAGTGGCATTGTAAATTCAATTTTCCAAGAAATGGATCGTTTGATCCACAGGAAATACAAAAATTAGAAGAACAATTGTTAGAACGAAAACGTAAAATTTGCAGCAAGAAAAAGATTCCACAAGGTGAATTGTTAACAGTGACCAATCATGAACAAGCTTTTAAGCTGTGGAAAAATGAATCCAAATTACAAAGTCAAAGAGTAATATCAAAAAGCCTTCAGATGACCCAGAAAATTAAGAAAACAAACCAGATGACTCCAAAAGAGACAAAACATTTAGGAAAGAAAAATAAGAAAGGGACAGAAACACAAACTAATAACCCACTAAATGTTTCTTTCTCTCCTTCTGCTCCATCTGCGGCTGGAACTTCTGGCTTCCCACCTCACACCATGGCCCTGTACCCGTCACTGGCACATCTGAGTTCACCCCAACAACCACCACCATACCCTGAGCTACAGAGAGCTGGACAATTTTCAGACTGGTTTCTGAACATGGACATGGACGATGACTTCCAAGGCTCCAAGAAAAAGGAGCAACCAGGAACGTCAACTGAATCAGGTACTGCCAACACACCTGACTCTTCACCCTCACTCTCTGATTTGACTAACATCTCAACAGACACTGAACATGAGGGAATAGATTCTGGTGGACCACCAGCCATGAACACAAGACTGCAAGCTGACAAAAATCAGCTTGAGCAAAAAGCAAAGCAAATTCAAGGGGAAATTGAAAAAATTCAACAAGAAATGGCAGACAAAAAGAAAGACAAAACCACCGTCATCACTGCACCCATGATGGAGGTGGGTGGGGCTGAATCCTCACAGTTGGTTTATAGACCTTGGCCACACGCCATGCTGATTGACATGGCCAAGCAGCACCTGCCTGACAGAGCCCAGGGTGGAAAAATGATAGCTCTGGCATTGCTCACGTTAGTCAGAGTGATAAGACCAACTCTCCATGAGATAAAGGTCATTTTATCAGCAATATATGGCCTTGGGTTTGTCTCCCAAATTGACTCTGGACTTTTTGAAAGGGAAGATGGTTTTCAACTCGTCAGTCCAAACATCAACGAAGACAGCAACAAGGAGTATATGAAAAATGTAACAGAAATTGGGGAAAGCCTGGTTAAGGTGTTCCCAGCTGTTCCTTGTTATGCAGACATTGCGAGCACAACCCAGAAACCTGATGAAACTCCACAAGACTACGTGAACCGTCTCCTGCCCATCTTCAAAACCCACTCAGGCATCCTTGAGCCTGACGGGAACTGGAGACACGACACAGCCCCCTCACCATTTGAAGCCATCTTCTGCCAGGCGGTCATGAGTGGTTTTCTCCCATCAATAAAGAAATCAATCAAGACCACCTACATAGGCTGGAAGAAGAGACCACGCCTGACTGATCTCCTGAATCATGCTGAGCACGCATGGGACCTGCATGTGACAGAGGTCACCACCACTCAGAAGAAAAAACAAAAGCAGCATGATGACGCTCAACTGACTCTGCTCCAAGCAGCCACTCAGCTGACCCTGAACCAGGCTCAAGCTGCAAATCACCCTCCAACAGCTGCAAATCACCCTCCAGAAATTCAAAAAACTGATTTTGCTCCACCCAGACCATGCTACAACTGTGGAAGCCTGGAACACTGGGTCCGCAGCTGTCCACACCGACAAGGACAAAGAGGCCGAAACCAAGGTCGCAACAGATATGGCAACCGAGGCAGAGGTCAGTTCAGGCCCTATCCAAACCAAGGGCCCAACGGCAACCAAGACTTCAACTCCAGACAAAACCAACATCAAGGCCCGCCCCAAGGCAGAAACGAAGCTGGACACAGGGGTGGACAAAGCCAGAGGGGTTACTCAACCTGACTAGCCAAAGATGGTGGGAGCCAGGGATTTCAGACCGCAAGTACCAGCACACACACACCTGTTTCTGAAACAAATGACACACACACACATACATACACAGGAGAAGTTATTCCTACTTACTTCAAATACACTCAAGCTGCTTATCTGAAACTACCAATGATGACTGCAGTGGTTGAAAACATTTCATTACAATTTCTTGTAGATTCAGGAGCAACACAGTCATTAATCATGCGTAAATGTCTTCCAAATGCTCCACTTTCTAACAAAATTGTCCATTCCACAGGTGCATCTGGCCGGACAGTTCCTGAAGCGGTCACAGTTCCGCTCAAGATCATCGATCCTTTTGATCATGAAACACATGAACATCAGTTTTTGCTTTCTGACTCTTGCCCAATAAATTTATTAGCAAGAGATTTGATTCTGAAATTTAGATTGGCAATAAACTGTGCACCTGATGGTTTGACTGTGTCTAAACAATTAGAGTCTGATGCTCTGGTCTCTCTCACACCTGAATTATTGTTCATTTTTCAGTGGTTGTTAATTGATCCACATCAGAGACATACTCTGCTCTCAATGGCCAGAGAAAGGCTGCCACCTAGTGTCTGTTTTATGACTGAACCACATCTACACTGCACTGCTCATGTCGTTTCAGATCCAGCTGACCCATTAGGGGACTCATTTCTGCAAACACAGACAACACAACTTGTCACCACATCTATCTGTTGGACACAAGACTCATGTTTTGTGCTGATAGATTTGAACAACAAAACAACACCTCAGACAAGTTACTTCACAGTACCTGACTCATTTCCTCACATCTCACTAGCAAAGCCACCTGACTCCCAATGGCGTTCCCTAGGTCCTCTAGCACTTAGAGCACATACCACACATGACTGGGAACCACGTGATGATTGTTCCTTCTCCCCGTCTCTCAACATGTTTAGGCAAGATTTTTGCCTCATGCTGACAGCACGACCAACAAAGGAAGTGATTGATAACAATGCATGACTAGTTACGTCCATGATGTCTCTGGACGACCCTGAATTGGCAGACGTCCCCGCCCATCTCTGGGCCACAACTAAATATGATGTCGGGTTAATTAAGGGCCAAAAACCAATTGAAATAACACCAAAGTCTTCTTATAGACCTAAAATAGCCCAATACCCACTGAAGCCTGAAGCAGAAAAAGGTATCACTCCAGTTTTCCGCTCCTTGCTAGAAGCAGGCGTGATCATCGCCTGCCCTGAGTCACCAGTGAGAACCCCAATTTTTCCAGTCAAAAAGATCAGACCTACTCCTCCAGATGAATGGAGATTTGTTCAAGACTTAAGAGCAGTTAATGCCTCTGTCCAAGCAAGAGCACCTATTGTACCTAACCCTTATGTCATCCTTTCTCAGATCCCTGCAGGCTCCACATATTTCAGTGTGATAGACTTAGCAAATGCGTTTTTTAGCGTTCCAGTTCATCCCAACAGCCAGTTCTGGTTTGCTTTCCAATTCCTGGGTAAGGCTCACACTTTTACGAGGCTTCCGCAAGGTTTCTGTGAATCTCCCACTATTTTTCATCAAGCACTGAATGATAGTTTGATGAGTTTCTCTCTGCCTCATGATTGTGCTTTATTACAGTACGTGGATGATTTGCTGCTGGCTGCACCATCTGAACAGTCTTGTAAAGAGAACACGATCAGACTGCTGACATTTCTGGCAGAACAAGGTCACAAAGCATCATTGTCAAAATTGCAGTTTGTACAAACCACTGTCACTTTTCTTGGACACAGGATCTCCAGAGAAGGAAGAAAAATTGCTGACTCGCGTGTTGAGGCGATCGTGAAACTGCCATTACCGGTAACAAAAAAACAACTCATGTCTTTTTTAGGTCTTTGCGGTTATTGTAGGCATTTCATCCCAAACTACGCTGAGATTGAGGCTCCTTTAAGACAGGTATGTCATGACAAACACTTACAAATGAGCTCACATGTCACATGGACAACTGAGGCACTGCAGGCCTTTGAAACACTCAAGCAACAGTTGCAAAAGGCTCCCACTCTTGGTATTCCAGATCCTACACGCCCGTTCACACAGGCTGTGGATGAGAGGAAGGGCCACATGACGTCAGTGTTATTACAAAAGCATGGGGACAGATTGAAACCAGTCGCCTATTTTTCAGCTAAATTAGATCCAGTCGCCGCTGGTTTGCCTCTCTGCTTGCGCGCTGTAGCCGCAGCAGAAAAAGCTGCACTGGCGAGCAGAGACATTGTGGGGTATTCTGATCTGACTCTTCTTGTCCCCCACGCAGTTACTCAAATTCTTAATGAGCAAAAAACTGCTCATCTTTCAACCGCACGTTGGTTACGTTATCACACCACACTGTTGGACATGCCCAACATAACCATCCAACGATGTAATGTCTTGAATCCTGCAACTCTTTTGCCAAACGAGGATGATGGTGAACCACATGACTGTATGGCGGAACTTGAAGTCATATGCACACCACGACCTGACTTAGAACAAAATCCTTTGATTGACCCTGATTGGGAACTTTTTGTTGATGGATCTTCTTCCCGTGACCCTGACACTGGTCAGATTCGCAGTGGATATGCTGTTGTTACTCTCACACACACAGTTGAATCATCTTCTTTACCATCATGCTCAGCACAAGCCTGCGAGCTGGTGGCTCTCACTCGTGCATGCATACTTTCTGAAGGTAAAACTGTTAACATTTACACAGACAGCAGGTATGCTTTTGGAGTTGTTCATGACTTTGGAGCTTTGTGGAGACACAGAAACTTCCTCAAGTCTGATGGCCAACCAATCCTTCATCACAAACTTGTAGACGAACTTCTTACTGCAATCACTCTCCCTCTCAGAATTGCAGTCATCAAATGTGCAGCACACACATCAAACACTGATCCTGTCTCCATAGGTAACTCACTCGCTGACACAGCAGCTAAACAAGCGTCAATGTTGCCTAACCCAACTAATATGCTTTTGTCTTTGCCTTTAAACAAAGATGATGATGTTTCATTCTCTGTTTCAGACATGCAAAAGTTTGCACCAGGCAGTGAAAAGGCAAACTGGAAGAAACACGGATGCATTTTTCAAAATGATGTGTGGGTAGGTCCAAATGGTAATCCATGCCTTCCACGACACTTTTTCCCTTCTTTTGCAACATTGACACATGGATTGGACCACGTGTCAAAAGGAGGGATGGTAAAGCAAATCAATGAAAATTGGTTTACGATTAACTTTCATCAGACAGCCAAACAACACTGTGAGGCATGTTTAATCTGCGCTACACATAATGTTGCTAAAGCCATTAAACCCACAGGTTCTGGAGCTCACAAAACAATCACAGCACCATTCCAACACATCATGATTGATTTCATTGAACTAACACCAACTCAAAACAAAAGATACTGTCTAGTCATAGTAGACATGTATTCCAAATGGGTAGAAGCCTTCCCGACAAAACATGCCACAGCTAAAACAGTAGCTAAACTTCTGTTACAAGAAGTCATTCCCAGGTGGGGAATCCCACAAAAAATCTCAAGTGATAATGGGCCCCATTTCGCAAATCAAATCCTTGACGACATATCACGAGTACTGAACTTTGATCTGACCAAACACTGTGCCTATCATCCACAAAGTGGAGGGGCGGTCGAAAGAGAGAATGGAACATTAAAAAACAAACTGTCTAAGATCTGTGAAGAAACAAAACTTAATTGGGTGTCTTGTCTGCCAATTGCACTAACATATTTGCGCATGCGAAGACGAGCTAAGCATAACCTCAGCCCATTTGAAATCCTTTTTGCAGCTCCACCCAACATGGGTGTGGGACCAATCTCAACTAGTGATCTAAAACATTGTGATCACGACATGCTGACGTATTGCATTAATCTAACTAATCACCTTAAATCTATCAGAGAGCAGGTCCAGGGAGGGCTACCCAGCCCAACTCAGGTAAAATTACACAACAT
>JBBPBX010081313.1:0-15980 GCA_038048925.1 Garcialebias charrua | reverse complement strand
TGGAGCAGCAAACTTTCCCGCCGAGCACAAAACAAGAGCAATGGCTCCGGTACTGCTATGTCCAGCATTTGCCGCTTCTGGAATATGCCGGGCGGAACATGTACCGGTACAAGCATGCCTCTTAATCGCTGGAAGAGTGAAGATCCACCTGTCAGTGGCAGCCCTGTCTTCAGCCCTCTAACTGAGAGGGGGAAAACAAGGCTGCTAGTAACTTCTAGTTGGAAGGCGGAAACGTCTCAGACCTGCCTAGTGCTCCAAAAGAAAAACTGGAAGCCTACCTGCAGATTCTGCTCCGAGGCAGTTGGTTTGTAGGTCGGAGCTGCAGATATATTCCGTCCGCTAACAGCTTCTTTTGTGTCTTAGTTTTCTTATGCTGCTTCCTGGCTGAAGAAAAAGGGGAGTAGTACCTCGGCCTCAGTGGCAGTTTATACGGACCGGGGGTAGGGCCCACACAGCAGGTGAGTTAAGTTTTTCAGTGCTGGTGCGCTGTGCACAGCGGTAAACCCACTAGCGACAGCCTTAAAGGGCAAAGCCTATACGAAATAGAGCAGTGTTTTCCTTTCTCCAAACATAACACTTTTCTTTTAAACCAAAAAAGTTTTATTTTGGTTTCATCCGTCCACAAAATATTCTTCCAACAGTCTTCTGGCTTGTCCACGTGATGCTTATCAAACTGCAGATGAGCAGCCATGTTGTTTTTGGAGAACAGTGGTTTCTCCTTCAACCCTGCCGTGCACACCATTGTTGTTCAGTGTCTCCTGGTGGTGGACTCATGAACATCAACATCAGTCAATGTGAGAGAGACCTTCAGTTGCTTAGAAGTTACCCTGGGCTCCTTTGTGACCTCGCTGACTATTCCACACTTTGTTCTTGGAGTGATCTTTATTGGTCCACTGCTCCTGGAGAGGTAAAAATGCTCTTGAATTTCTCCATTTGTCCACAATCTGTCTGACTGTGGATTGGTGGAGTCCAAACTCTAGAGATGCTTTTGTAACCTTTTTCAGCCTGATGAGCATCAACAACTTTTTCTGAGGTCCTCAGAAATCTCCTTTGTTCATCCATGATACATTTCCCCAAACATGTTGTGAATAGCAGACTTCTTCTTCTTCTAATTCTCTGCAGTGGCTCTTAGAAGAACCAGTCTGTGAAGCGAGAATGGGCATTTGTAATAGGGTGCCGGTCTTTCAAAGGCACTATGCAAATCTGGGACAGTGACCCTGAGGCGGTTGGTGAAGATGTCCAGACCAAACTTCTCCAACGTCCGAGAGGTGGTTTCGTTGCTTGGGGTCCTGTCTGCCAGACTGGTGCAGCGCTTCCTGGACCTGCTGAAGGAGAGGATGACAGCTGGAGAGAAGTGTCTCCTGCAGCTGTGGTCCACGGGGAATTGCCCGCCTGACCTAATGGACCCTTTCCCAGACATCCACCTGGATCCTAACTTTGCGAAAGACAGTGGTCCTCTGCTATGCAACACAGACCCAAAGATAGACTTGTGCAGAACGGGTCCAAAAGTACTTTATAAGACTTATACTAAGATGCTGAACAAGAGAACTCTGCACAACAGAGCTGTCAGCGTATGGAATGACAAGCTCGGAGGTCAGAAACTCCAGTGGAAGACTCTTACCTCTGACAAAAAAACGGACTGGCGATCTTCAATGGAGGATCCTTCACGGCGCAATTGCAACAAACTCTTTTTTGTTGGTTATCAATCCTGAGGTTTTAAAAAGGACACTCGTTTTAAAACCTCAGGATTTTTTTTTTTTTCAGTTTGTCTGAGTGTTTTTCATGTTCATGTTCTCCTCCCTGGGCTGCCACCTTACCGTGGTGGAGGGGTTTGAGTGTCCCAATGATCATAGGAGCTATTCTGTCAGGGGCTTCATGCCCCTAGTAGGGTCACCCAAGGCAGACAGGTCCAAGGTAAGGGACCAGACAAAGTGCAGCCCAAAGACCCCTTATGATGAGTGAAGCAAATGGAGTCAATGTTCCCTCGCCCAGACGTAGGTCGCCGGGCCCAGAGGTGGGGCACGCTGGCGAGCGCCTGGTGGCCGGGCTTTTACCTATGGAGCCCAACCGGGCACAGCCCGAAGAGGAGACGTGGGTCCCCCTTCCCCATGGGCTCACCACCTGTGGGAGGGGCCAAACGGGTTGGGTGCAATGTGGGATGGGTGGTGGCTGAGGTTGGGGACCTTGGCGGTCTGATCCTCAGCTACAGGAGCTAGCTATTGGGACGTGGAACATCACCTCTCTGGTGGGGAAGGAGCTTGAGCTGGTGTGTGAGGTTGAGAGGTTCCGGCTAGAAATAGTCGGGCTCACCTCAACACATGGCTCTGGCTCTGGAACCAGTTTCCTTGAGAGGGGTTGGACACTCTTCCACTCTGGAGTTGCCCCTGGTGAGAGGCACCGAGCAGGAGTGGGCATACTGGTTGCCCCCCATCTTGGTGCCTGTACGTTGGGGTTCACCCCGGTGAACGAGAGGGTAGCCTCCCTTCGCCTACGTGTGGGGGGACGGGCTCTGACTGTTGTTTGTGCCTATGCACCAAACGGCAGCTCAGACTACCCACCCTTTTTGGAGTCCTTGGAGGGGGTATTGGAGAGTGCGCCTCCTGGGGACTCCCTTGTTCTACTGGGGGACTTCAATGCTCACGTGGGCAATGACAGTGAGACCTGGAGGGGTGTGGTTGGGAGGAACGGCCCCCCTGATCTGAACCAGAGTGGTGTTCTGTTATTGGACTTCTGTGCTCGTCATGGATTGTCCATAACGAACACCATGTTCAAGCATAAGGATGTCCATATGTGCTCTTGGCACCAGGTCGCAGTTTGATGATCGACTTTATTGTTGTCTAGTCTGATCTGTGGCCGCATGTCTTGGACACTTGGGTGAAGAGAGGGGCGGAGCTGTCAACTGACCACTACCTGGTGGTGAGTTGGCTCCGATGGTGGGGGAGGATGCCGGTCAGACCTGGCAGACCCAAACGTATTGTGGGAGTCTGCTGGGAACGTCTGGCAGAGTCTCCCGTAAGACGGAGCTTTAACTCCAACCTCCGGGAGAGCTTTGAACACGTTCCGAGGGAGGCAGGGGACATTGAGTTTGAGTGGGCCATTTTCCGCGCCTCTTTTGTCGAGGTGGCTTATCAGAGCTGTGGCCACAAGGTTGTTGGTGCCTGTCGTGGTGGCAACCCTCGAACTCGGTGGTGGACATCGGCGGTGAGGGATGCTGTCAGGCTGAAGAATAGAATAGAATACAATAGACTATATCTTTATTGGCATATTTGCACCAAGGTACAACGTGTTGCAATTGGTGCGCGCACCATCCTAAGAGGGACGTACGCACGAAAAGCCGCAGCAATAATTAACTCGCGCCGCCAACAATCAGATATGGAAAAAAGGAACATACAGTCGGATAATCATTGGTATTCAAAAAATAATCTATCACATTTTGTCTTAGGACATTCTATGATAAAGTCAAAAAAACTCTACCAGCTCAGCACGGATAAAGACAAAGACATGTTGCATGGTGGCGTAGCAGGGAGATAAGTCTGTAATCATTTCAGATAAGCACAGTCTGCAGATGGTCTCAGCTCGGCTCCATCTGAATGCACACAGAGACCTCTGGGGGGGGGGGGCAGCGACAGTTTTTCAACAGCTTCAGACTCCAGGAGAAGTTTGCAGTCAGCCTTTTTTCAAGGTTGCTTGAGTCCCGATTAGATTAGTTGCTTTATTTATTTTTCCAGGGCAGGCCACAGTGTACTCTAACTGCAGCCTTGAAGTCCAGGTGCCGTCTAGGTCCAAATCGCCGAATCATGTGAGGTTCCGAGCTACAAATCCCCATCTGCCCCCTGATGTAACCCGGTCGGCTGTAAACGAGTCCCAAAACGCACTGCAGGTCCGCGGCTGTCCACCACTGTTCCCATCGTGCGATTCAGCTCGAACAACAGCTGGGTCATTGAGGTCACAGCCCGGATCAAAGAATCTTGTTGAGCAGGAAGTTTCGCCAGCGCGTTGATCGCCGCGGTAGTCCTCCTCAGCTTCCAGTAGCAGAACCCTCCGCCTAAGCCAAAAAGCAGAGCAGCTGCTACCAAAATTCCAATTATCCACAGATCTTCCACGTCTTCGACAGAAAGAACGGTCAGACACATTAGCTTCCATTCTCCCCACGAGTCCATAATGTAGCCCACCGCATGCGTGTCGAGGGGGCACGCCGGCTCTCCTGGTCCGGAGTGCTTCGTGGAAAAAATTTTATCGATAGAGGAGACAGCCCACGCAATTAAATCCATTTTTCAAATTGCTTTGAGTGAGCACTGAAGAGTTGCAGACGAGACAAAAATGCAAAAGCAGGGAGGAGGAAAACTTTAGGGAGGAGAGGAGCAGAAAGAGAAGCAACCTGTTTCGCCAAGAGCCGGAAGTAAAATAGAAGGAGTCCTATTGGGCCTTTTTGGCCTGTAGGACCCCGGAAGCAGCTGATGGGTACCGGCAGTCAAAACGGCATGCGGCTCGGGTGGTTGCTGAGGCAAAAACTCGGGTGTGGGAGGAGTTTGGAGAGGCCATGGAGAATGACTTCCGTACGGCTTCGAGGCGATTCTGGTCCACCATCCGGCGTCTCAGGGGGGGAAAGCGGTACGCCACCAACACTATTTATAGTGGGGGTGGCGTGCTGCTGACTTCAACTCGGGATGTTGTGAATCGGTGGGCAGAGTACTTCGAAGACCTCCTCAATCCCACTGGCACGTCTTCCACTGAGGAAGCGGAGCCTGGGGACTTTGGGTCGGGCTCTCCAATCTCTGGTGCTGAGGTCACCGAGGTGGTTAAAAAGCTCCGCGGTGGCAGGGCTCCAGGGGTGGATGAGATTCGCCCTGAGTTCCTTAGGGCTCTGGATGTTGTGGGGTTGTGTTGGCTTACGCGACTCTGCAATATTGCGTGGACATCGGGGGCAGTTCCCTTGGATTGGCAGACTGGGGTGGTGGTTCCCCTATTCAAAAAGGGGGACCGTAGAGTGTGTTCCAACTATAGGGGGATCACACTCTTAAGCCTCCCTGGTAAGGTCTATTCAGGGGTTCTGGAGAGGAGGGTCCGTCGGATAGTCGAACCTCGGATTCAGGAGGAGCAGTGTGGTTTTCGTCCTGGTTGTGTAACACTGGACCAGCTCTACACCCTCAGCAGGGTCCTGGAGGGTACATGGGAGTTTGCCCAAACAGTTTGCATGTGCTTTGTAGACTTGGAAAAGGCATTCGACCGCGTCCCTCGGGGGGCCCTGTGGGGGGCACTCCGGGAGTATCGGGTACCGGGCCCTTTGATACGGGCTGTTAGGTCCCTGTACGACCGGTGTCAGAGCTTGGTCCGCATTGCCGGCAGTAAGTCAGGCTTGTTTCCAGTGAGAGTTGGACTCCGCCAAGGTTGCCCTTTGTCACCGATTCTGTTCATAACTTTTATGGACAGAATTTCTAGGCGCAGCCAAGGTGTTGAGAGGATCCGTTTTGGTGGCCTTAGAATCGCTTCTCTGTTTTTTGCAGATGATGTGGTCCTATTGGCTTCATCAGTTCGTGATTTACAGCTTTCACTGGAGCGGTTTGCAGCCGAGTGTGATGCGGCCGGGATGAGGATCAGTTCCTCCAAATCCGAGGCCATGGTCTTGAGCCGGAAAAGGGTAGAGTGCCCTCTCCGGGTCGGGGAGGAGGTCCTGCCCCAAGTGGAGGAGTTTAAGTATCTCGGGATCTTGTTCAGGAATGAGGGAAAACCAAAGCAAAAATGGCTGTTTATTTGTCTCTTAGGGGCAGACTGCAGGCTGGAACCCAACGATGCGGTGGCTCTGTGGAAGTGCAACGTCAAGGCCAGACTGGCGTTGGACTTTTGCTTCCACAGAGACACTGGACACCTGAGAATTTTGTGAATCTGTGGGGATTTAAGAAGCTTTTATGCACCATTTCTGATCAGGGACAACTACAATACAAGCTCCTCATGTAAATATTTTATTTTAAGCTTGTCCGGACCATTTTTCTTAACACTGTTGTGTTGACTTATTGTGTAAATAAAGTTTTGTTAAAAATCTTATTTTTATTCTTCAGTTTTATTTGGCAGACAAAATTTTGAAGCATTACCACCACCTGCTTGCAAACTTGTTTGCTGTAGTTCCATCAATACTTCTGGTCTGCATTCTAAACAACTATTTTAAAACTATTTAACGATGAACTAGAATCTGAACATATTATTGATCTGAGTGGTCTATTATCTTCTATCCATTGAACAGCTAGTAATATTGCACCATTTCTCCTGTGTAGACTGATAATTTGCCATTTAACCTCTTCCCTACTTTAACTTCAAACTCTGGGGCATTTAATGCTGCCCCGATTCAATCTGCTGTATTCTTTGATGCATCTGTGTATATTTTTACATAGCCACAAAACTGGTTAATGTATGCAATAACTGTATTTGAGTTTAATCCATTTTGTGCTAATACTTTTAGATCAACTGTTGGGCCTGTGAGTAACCATGAGTGAATGATTGAAAGTTGGGCTGACATTAAGATTATCTATTTGAATTTCTAGAGTTTTGATTTATGGTCCATCCAAAGCTTTTTGTGTGTTTCTTTTGTTTTTCCCATCATGGTTTTAGTACTTCTTGTGTTAGATGGGTCTGAACATGGCTTTCAGATTTACCCAGTAATTTAAAGTTTAACTGATCTCTTCTGATGTGAAGAGCAGACTTTGATAGATCCCTGTTCTTTAAATAAAGCAGGTTCCCCACTTACACATGATCATCATCCCACTGATAGAAAACACCTGACTCTAATTTCACCTTCAAATTAACTGATAATCCTAGAGGTTCATATACTTTTACCACTCGCACATATTTGATCATTTTCTTCACGAAATAAACAAGCATCATATTTTGTCTCATTTGTTTAACTGGGTTTCTCGTTATCTACTTTGAGGACTTGTGTGAAAATCTGATGATGTTTTATGTCATATTTATGCAGAAATATAGAAAATTATAAAGAGTTCACAAACATTCAAAGCACCACTGTAAGTTATAAAACTTTAGAGTTGTTACTGTATGTGAAAGTTTTTTCTAGAAACATCTTAAAATTGTAAAGATCCCTGATGTGACAATGAAGCATTCATTTCATAAAACCATCTGAACATATTAAAGTCCCTCAGCTGCAGTGATGTCGCTCTCCTTCTGTCTGCAGGGACTTGAATCCTGTCGGACCTCGAGCTCTCTCTCACGACAGCATCTTTATCCCTGAAGACCCACCAGAGGAGCTCAGTCTGACCAACAGCATGTCCCAGGAAAACGTTTCAGATAAAGTTAAGAACCTGCAGGTGGGCCCAGTACACATGATGCACTTTGTGGTTGGGTTTCTTTTTGGTTACATAAATCCTGATTTATTATTATTATTAATATTATTTCCTTCCATTTTGTTGACCTCACAGAAGCAGATAACGCAGGGCATAAAGTTTGGCCAGAGACCTTCTCTTCGGAAGAGTGAGGAAGATGAGGGCAGTTCAGATGAGGAAGAGGTTCTCCAGAGTCCTCTGAAAGTTGTGGCCCAGATAGAACCAGAGCCACCTAAAACAGAACCAAAGGTAACAGCCAGACTTGTTCTGTGGGTTTGCATGCAGTTTTCTTTATTGATTACAGTGAGTGGTTTCTGTGTGTAAAAACTTATTTTGTTACAGAAAGAAAGCGTTTCGCCTTGTACTCCTCCTTGTAACATTTATCAAGATTCTTAGCCTGATTTTCACACACATATTTTTTTTGAAGTTACAGATAGTCCAAATAGATGCAAACAGTGGTGTTTAAACATAAACATTAAATCTTTGAATGCATGCTTTTTAATATCACATCTCTAACTTGTAGCTCATATATCTTATGTGGTTGAAAGAAACATTTCTGAGTCTGAATCCCAGTTCACTCCTCATCCTACATGTTGCTTGTACAATATATATACTGTACATGTGGTTTGGAGAATGAAGTTAAAAATGCCAAGTCAATGTGTACATTTAAGAGAATGATCAAAACTGAATTGTTAAAAATATATACAGTACTTTATATATAAAGTAGCGAAATGTGTATTGTATTAGAGTTAAAAATTTAGAAAGAGTTATTCATTTTGTTCTGTTACTGAAGATTATTATTGTTTGAACTGATTGTTTGAAAAAAGGGGCAAATATAATAAGATTTTTTTCTTCATTCTGCTACCTTTCATTTTTTTATATTTTGTACGTTATCGTTTATGGGATTGTTTTGTATTGTTAAAATGAACAAATTTTATAAATTAAAAATAAATAAAATAAACACACACACGCACACCCATACACACTTTCCAAAATATTAGAATATCATGGAAAAGTTGTTTAACTTCCATAATTCCATTCAAAAAGTTAATATTTAATAGATGATAGATTCAGGGCCCACAATTTAAACAATTTCAAGTATTTATTTGTTTATTTTTACATAATTTGGACTTCCAGCTAATGAAACCCACAAAAACAGAATTTCAAAAAATAAGATACAGTGAAGAAATCAGACCACACTTCTCAGTTTTTACAGGGAAAAAAAAAGAAATAAATTAGGATGACAACAAATCAAAATATGGTACTTTCAAAATGACATGTCAATCTTCAATACTTGGTTGGGAATCCCTTTGCCTTAATCACTCACTGCCTCGATGTGACGTGGCATTGAGGCAATCAGCCTGTGGCATTAACTGGGAGTTATGGAAGCCCAGATTTCCTTGATGCTGTCAGCTCTTCTTTATTGTTGGGTCTGGTGCCCCTCATTTTCCTCTTGAGAATACCCTAAATATTCTCAATGGGGTTTAGGTCCAGTGAGTTGGCTGGCCAGTCAAGCACTGTGGGCATCAAACCAGGTTTTGGTGCTTCTGGGCAGGGGCCAGGTCCTGCTGGAAGATGAAATCTGCATCTCCATACAGATCCTCAGCAGAAGGAATCACGACCTCCTCTAAAACATTCTGGTAGACTGTTGCAGTGACCTTGGATTTAAGAAAGCAGAGTTTACCAACACCTACACCGGACATTGCACCCAAATCATGACTGACTGTGGATATTTCACACTGGACCTCAAGCTGTTCTGTTCCTCACCCTTCTTCCTCCAAACACTTGGACCTTGATTTATGAATGAAAGGCACACTTTACTTTCATCGGAAAAGAGTTGGCTCAGGTTCAGAAGAGGCTTGACCCAAGGAACCCGACAGTTGTAGCCCATCTCCCAGATGCGTCTGAATGTGATGGTTTCTGAAACTGTGACTCCCACCTCATTCCACTACTGTATTTCTGGATCTCTGCCAGATTCTGGAATCTCCTCTGTTTGATAATCCACTGAATCCCACAGTCATCTCTGTTGCTGGTGCATCTTCTCCTGCCACATTTTGCCCTTCCACTAGACTTTCCATTGGATGTGCTTGTGCTTGGACACAGCACTCTGAACAGCCAGTCTCCTTATATGAACTTTTGTGTTTGATCCATGCTATGGAGGGATCAATGATGGTGTTCTGGCCAGTTGTTATATCTGTAGTCTTTCCCATATTGAACTGAACTGAGACAATTTAATGACACCTGGGGAAACCCGTGCAGGACGTGTTTTAAGTTTAGCAGATAACTAGTGGATCACACTCAGTTTAAAACATTCATGCCCTGCAAAATTTGGGCTGATTTCTCCACAGTATTCTAGTTTTTCTGAAATCCAATTTTCATGGGTTTCATGAGCTGGAAGCCCAAAATCTATCATCTATTAAAGATTAACTTTTTGAATGAAATTATGGAAGTTAAACAACTTTTCCTTGATATTCAAATTTTTGGAAGGGGTCTGTATGTATATATTATTTACTAATACTAATTAATTATAGAACATGTTTGGGTATGACGGTGTTTGGTCTCCTAATCTAAAAAGGAAACAGCAATAATTGCTGGTGTATCAGCTTCTGAAGGGGTGTCCATTTTCATATAGAACTATTTAACACTTGAACTTTGGTGCTTTTAAAACTCCACAAAATGGGATGTAGTTTTTGATGAAGGCGTTCAGTGACAGTGTTGAGAGTGTCAGCAGGAACAACATGTGCAACAATCAGGAGAGATGATGACATGAAGAAACTGAATTCTGCTTAGTGTCAGAATAAAAGCAGTATTGTCAAAATCATCTATATTCCTTGGATTTTTACAGCATATCAGATTTGACAAAGACGTCCGGGTGAGAGCAAAGTCAAGTTTTCAACCTGGAGCATAAAAAATCATTTAAAATGTTGCATGCATCAGTGTTCTTGTTTATATTTTGTCCAACCAAGAACATGGCGGCGTAATGCAGCCTGGACAGACAGGATTCAATCTCATACGTTGCTTGTTGCTGTGGTTAACAAGCAGGTCCACGGAGCTCACTCATCTGGGCAGCACAGCAGTCCAATCAAGTCCCCGAGGTCCAGACAAGTTTCTCCACCAACCGGCACAATCGAGTCCATCAATCTAGATGCCATCCCGCAGTCTGGTCCTCGCTTGGACAACGCTGCAGCCAAGCACAAACTCTCTGTCAAACCCAAAAACCAGAGGGTCTCCCGTAAACACAAACGCTTCACGCAGGTGCGCAAAACCCAACTTTGAGCTCTGACGTTTGTTTAAATGAGAGTATAAACATCTTGGATTGTTCTGCAACATTTCCCAGCACCTGTTGTATTTTAAACATGGACTTGTCTTCTGTGTTCCCAGGACCTCCGGGAGGTTTCTGTTCCTGAAGTCGTCCAAGAAGACCTGGAGGCATCAGCCACATACTCAGATGACCAGCGCAGAGCATCTGTTGAGGACACCAGAGAAAACCTGAAGAAACAGAGACTGTATGAGGAGGAACAACAGGAGGCTCGAAGGAGAAGGGAGCTGGAGGAGCAGAGGCTCCGAGAGGAAGAGAAGGAAAGGCTGAAGAGAGCCGAGGAGCTGAGGCTTCACGAAGTGGAGGAAGAAATGTGTCGTCGAAAACAGCAGGAAGAGCAGCAGAGTAGGATGCGAGAGGAGGCAGAGAGAAGGAGGAGGGAGGAGGAGAAGTGGATCAGAGATGAGGAAGAAAGGAGGAAGAGGCAGGAGGAGGAAAGTCGAATTCGAGAAGAAGAAAGGAGGCGTCAAGAGGAGGAAGAGCGAATGAGGAAGCTGGAAGAGGAAAAGAGAAAACGAAAAGAAGAGGTGCGGCGGCAGCGAGAGGAAGAAGAGAAGAGGCAGCGAGAGGAAGAAGAGAAGAGGCAGCTGGAAGATCAGAAGAGAAAAGAGGAAGAGAAAAGGAGGAAGCGAGAAGCTGAGGAGGCAGCAAGGAGGCAACAAGAACTTGAGGCGGAGAAAATGAAGAGGCAAAGAGAGGAGGAAGAGAGAAAGAAGCAAGAGGAAGCAGAGAAGCTGAGGTTGCAAGAGATGGAGGAGAAGATGAGGAAAGCAGAGGAGCAAAGGAGGATGTCCTCAGACGAAGCTGATGGGGGCGTGGATGCACAAGACAGGAAGCGGAGAGCTGAGGAGCTGCGCTGGAAGGAGATGGAGGAGAGACAGAGGCCTTTTTCTTTCAAAGTGTCCTCTGGAGAAAAACAGATTCTGTTCCAGAAGGTTCATCTCACACCTGTCACACCGACCCACAGCCACCAGAGCTCTGCTGCCACCACCCATCAAAGGGAAGGAGCTACGGCCTCCTCCTTTGAAGGGCCAGACTCCCCCAGCTTGCCAACATTTCCACACGTCCCCCATACAGCCATCCTGGTGACAGGCGCCCAGCTATGTGGGACAGCTGTCAATTTAGACCAGATCAAAGACAACGCATGCAAGTCCCTGCTCGGACTGGGGGAGGACAAAAAGGCCCAGGAGTCACAGTCAACAAAAAGCAGAACCTCTCCAGCCCGCAAGTCTGGAAAAACCAAATCCCTCAATGAGTGTGCACCCTCCACAGATCCCTCTGGTTCTGCCGTGTTGGCTGAATGGGCGAGCATCAGATCAAAAATATTCAAGGGTGTAGAGGATGGGAAGTATGAGGAGTACCCTGATCCCCCAAGCAGGACTCAGCCTCTGCTCGACAGTGAAGAACAACAGTCTCCATTCGCTCATGCACACCTCAGAAAGACGATGTCTGCAAGTGCCAAGTTCTCCATCACCCCTGCGAAGAAGAAGTTTGGAGATTCAAATAGGAACTCTGAGGTTTTTGGTTCAGATAGTAAAGATGCGGGAGAGGAACCAGTATTATCTGATAGCCCCACCGCTGCCTCCCCACCTCCTATCATCAAAACACAGAGAAGGACGAGTAAATCTGTACACATCGTAGAAAGAGGTTCAGAGGAGTGCATGTTTGCCAAAGACCTCCCGTCTTTCCTGGTTCCAAGCCCTGGAGACAGACCAGACAAGTTGGAGTTGAAGAGCCGGCCTCACAGCAAATCTGAGTCATCTGAAAGCAAAGAGGAGGGAGATGAACGGGGGCAGGCTGGTGAGGTGAAGTCCTCTCCTTTTGGTATAAAGCTAAGGAGGACTAACTATTCTCTGCGTTTTCACAGCGAACAGTCCGCAGAGAAAAGAAAGAAGCGCTACAGTGCCGGGGACAATTTCGATGGTGTCCCATCACCTCTCACCCCAATTGAACCAGACTCTGATGCTTCCTCAGTCTTTTCAGACAAATTGAGTCCAACATCGCCTCAGAAAGAGGGAGTGGTTAGCAAATACTTGCATGAACCTGGCTCTCCTGCTGTGGCTCGGGGTAAGCGGGCTAAGTCTACTAGCCCAGCTGCTCACAGTGAAAGTGACAAAGTGCTTTCAAAACCATCCCTCTACCGAAGACCACCAACATCACCCAAACCTTCTGGCGCAGTCCTGACACCTCCTTTGTCTCCACTACCGAAGTTAGTCCATGGGCTTTCTGGTGATGATGCAATTCAGAAGACAGGCAGTGGAGAGTCATCCGTCCAGGAGCAGGCCAGCAGGAGCAAAGAACCATCGATGGTGGCCCAGTTGCATCTAAGCAGCCATGGCCATGTCCAAGGAGAGGAGGAGCCAAAGGAGAAGAGATCCTTCTTCCCCTCCATAAACATCCCCTGGAGAGAGAAGGCGGACAGAAAGACGGAGCTCAAGAGAGGTCAGCATTTCCGTGACCTGCACCCTCGATGTTCATTTGCTGAAATGTTCATTTAAGCTTGGAGCTAAATAGTTCCATGTTTCTATTGTAGCAGCTTAACAAACACCATAGATTAACATTTCAGTGTGCTCCCTTGCAGAGAAACCATCCCTACAGACCAGACACTCACTGGACAGTGCTAAGGTCCAGGAGAAGGAGGCTGGGCCCTTGTGGATTACACTGGCTCTGCAGAAGCAGAAAGGCTTCAGAGAGCAGCAGCAGAACCGCGAGGATCGTCGAAGCCTAAGAGAGTCCAAACTGGCAGAAAAACAATCCAGAGAGCGAGACAGCGTATGTCCCACATCCATTACCCACAATCCCACTTTCCATTCCTCTGAAATAATCACAGGTATCTCCCACAGATTGTCCTCGTGAGTCCCACAGAGAGCAAAGGAAGTGGGCGCACGAGTCCTTCCTCCAAACCTCAGACATCCGAGGAGCCCAAGAGGCCCGACAGCCTCGTGGGACAATTTGAGCGCCGAGAGCAGCTGAAAAAGGCCAACACTTTACCGAGCTCCGTCACTGGTAGGAGTCTAACTGTTCAGCTGATCTATTCATTTTATTAATAAGTCTTTAATAAGTCTTTAGTTGAAGGATGTAAATGTGGTGTGGTGGGTCTGGTGCAGCAAACAAGATGTGTAACCTGACTTGTTTATTTGTGACTCCAGTTGAGATCTCGGACTCCACACCGTCACCACCGGGTGTCAAGGACGTGTCCAAGCGCTTCCCTTCCAGCGACTCTCCACAGGTGTCCACAGAGCCGGCCTGGCTGGCACTGGCCAAACGAAAGGCCAAAGCCTGGAGTGACTGTCCTCAGATCATCAAATAACACCCGTACTCACCAGCTTCTCAACCTGCATGGAGACCGCGCACTGCCCACAGACCCTGAGGCACCTGAAGAGTCACGATCACTCCATCTTCCAAAAATAAGGAACAAAAACTGCTACATCTCTCAACATGAAAACTCTTCCTGACTGTGAAACAAGTAAACTACATGGTTACCCTTTCACACTGCTGTTGCTATCATATACAAAGTGGATGTTCCCCTAAAGCTAAAGTCCTCAGCAGCCAATCGCAGCCATGGCTGACCAGCAGCCAACTTTTTTAATTACATTTTAGAGCCGTCTCCATGGCTGTAGATATTAATCTCTTGCTCAGCACCGTACAACTCTTGTGTATTAAAGAGGTGATGAGCAGCAGTGTTTCATCAGCAGGAAGTCTCCGTCTGAATCACGTTTTAAGGGCTACCAGTAAAACCAACTCGGCATGACCATTCCTCAGACAGGAGTGTCAGAGGATCGTTTATGTACAGCTGCAGGTTTATCACTATCAAAACTCTGTTGCGTCTTTTCTCTGAGCCTTGTTTGTTGTGTAGAAAAAACATTCTGACTGGAAACCTTAGCTCAACAACTTCACTGTGTCTGTGCTGGCTGGCCAAGGAGCTGTTGGACGGTTTGAAACAGAAACAGTCACGATCATAGAGCGTAGGTGCATTCACACAAACAATGGTCCTTTCACTGAATAGCTCAACACTGACTGATGTCTGGATTCTTTGCACTCTTCTTGAAGACAAACAGCATGTGCTGGAACCACAGTCAGGGGGAAAAAGAACGTCTTCCCTCTCTCAGTTCTAGTTTTACACATCAGAGCATCATCAGAAAGGTTTGGTCTTCACTGGGCTCCAACAATATCTTTATCTAACTTCAATTGTACGAACACAACAGACTGTTGTTATTTATTTAACAAAAATGAAGCCAACATGAAAAGTTGTGTGGAGAAACTAAGTCCATCTACCTTGAAGAGTCAGTTTCTTTATTTGTCATGCACACCACATGTGGTGGAACAAAATTATGTGCACAGGGTCCCAGACAGTTACATCCAACAAAATAATAAAATGAAAATAAAAACAATAATAAGAGCTAAGGTATGAACCAAGAAAATTGTTAAACTAAAAATATGGTAGCACTAGCAGCATAAAAATAATACACCGAACAGCAGCACGAACATGAGTCTGTGTGAGCAGAGGAGTACGAATGAACACAGCTACATGAAACAGATCAGCAGCAACATGAAACAGATCAGCAGCAACATGAAACAGATCAGCAGCAACATGAAACAGATCAGCAGCAACATGAAACAGATCAGCAGCAACATGAAACAGATCAGCAGCAACATGAAACAGATCAGCAGCAACATGAAACAGATCAGCAGCAACATGAAACAGATCAGCAGCAACATGAAACAGATCAGCAGCAACATGAAACAGATCAGCAGCAACATGAAACAGATCAGCAGCAACATGAAACAGATCAGCAGCAACATGAAACAGATCAGCAGCAACATGAAACAGATCAGCAGCAACATGAAACAGATCAGCAGCAACATGAAACAGATCAGCAGCAACATGAAACAGATCAGCAGCAACATGAAACAGATCAGCAGCAACATGAAACAGATCAGCAGCAACATGAAACAGATCAGCAGCAACATGAAACAGATCAGCAGCAACATGAAACAGATCAGCAGCAACATGAAACAGATCAGCAACATGAAACAGATCAGCAGCAACATGAAACAGATCAGCAGCAACATGAAACAGATCAGCAGCAACATGAAACAGATCAGCAGCAACATGAAACAGATCAGCAGCAACATGAAACAGATCAGCAGCAACATGAAACAGATCAGCAGCAACATGAAACAGATCAGCAGCAACATGAAACAGATCAGCAGCAACATGAAACAGATCAGCAGCAACATGAAACAGATCAGCAGCAACATGAAACAGATCAGCAGCAACATGAAACAGATCAGCAGCAACATGAAACAGATCAGCAGCAACATGAAACAGA
>JBBPBX010081310.1:0-15981 GCA_038048925.1 Garcialebias charrua | reverse complement strand
TTTTTTTCCCATTATCTTTTATGTTGTTTTTCTTAAATATGTAAAATGAATAAAACTTAAATAAAAAAATAAAATAAAAAAAGTCATCTCAGGGCACTGAACAGAAATATTCATATATAAAAATAATGTTTACAAAAACATTTTTAAAATTATTAGAATTTAACATTATTTATCTGAGGAGCAGACTGCTTTGAGTTTAACTTCATCACAGAACTCACATCTTGAGCAAGCATGAAGGTGACAGTGGAAAGAAAAGAACTCCCTCATGAGGAAGAAACATTTAACAGAACCAGGCTCAGGACAAGCGCCCATCTGTTTCAACCAGCTGGGTTTGAGAGGAACAGATACGGTACACAATGGCAGGTGAAGAATCATGTTAAGATAGAAATAGTATCAAATGAAAACTGTTCAATTTTAACAATTCATTTTAGTAAATGAGGTCAATTTGTCCTCCAGTAGTCTAAGCTTAAGACAGCATGACAAGCCGACCCTAACTATATTATCAAAAAGGAAAATCTTAAGTCCAGTCTTAAAACTGGACAATGTGTCAGCCTCACGGACAGAAATTGGAAGTTGGTTCCACAAGAGAGGAGCCTGATAACTGAAAGATCTTCCTCCTATTCTGCTCTTGGAAACTCTATGGACCGCGAATAAGCCTGCAGTCTAAGAATGACGTGCTCTGTTAGCAAAATATGGAACAATAAGATATGTGATATAAGATGGAGCTAGGTTGTTGACTTCAATTCTGGACTTGACAGGGAGCCAATGGAGAGAAGATAAAACTGGAGAGATACGATCTCTCCTACCAACTGACTCTGGCAGCAGCGTTTTGGATCAGCTGAAGACTTTAAAGAAGTATTTGGACAACCTGATAACAAACCATTGCAATAGTCCAGTCTAGACGTGACAAATGCACGAACCAGTTTTTCTGCATCATTTTTAGATAAGGTGTTTCTAATTTTATGTAAGTTGGCACGTTGCTCATTTTTCAAGTTATCGCGCTCACAACATTCACGGACCGACAGACAGATGGAGGGTATTTCCAGCTCCCCCTTCCACTCTGTGACTGGTGACAAAACAGGTCAAGGCTGCTAACATTCAGCCTGCTTTCCCTTCAGACGCAAAACAGCCAAAACTCACACCACCAAGAACATGATGCCAAGAGAAAACGAAAGCTCTAGATCAGGGTGACAAGAAGAAAAATGTGCAGAATGGCTACAAACTAAAACAGGGTTCCACTACTTGAACAGTTTTAAATAATCTGATCAACTTTAACCCATCTGCCACTGTTGTTAATTTGTTGGGTTTTATGTGGTGTATTGAAGAGGAAAAAGGTCCTTCCCATCATAACCAGTGTCACACCTGCACAGAAAAACATCCATTTGCTATCAGACAGACTACACAAAACCAGCTGGAACTGGGAAATATTTGATTTTTGTTTTGAGAAGTCAAACTCAAAACCCACCAGTACAGCCACTTGTTTAACCAGTGCTGTGGTGTACAGTCGTACATTAGAGTCTACGTGAGAAATGGAAGTGAGTTGGGTTTCAGCATGTCCAAACACAGGAAAGAATATTTAAGGAATTTACAAATATCTCCATGCAAACAAAGATAAAATGAGATCTTCATAGATGTGCAAAAAAAAACTCATAAACATTCACACACAGGAAGTCTTCAAAATAACTGTATAGGACTAAAATCGTTCTTTAAGAAGGCGGCTGCAGATATTGCTCGTCGTGTAGTTACACAGGAAATGCCATTAAAAATGTGCAAAATAAATTCTACAAAAGTTCAGATATTTTCTGTTCTGTTGACAATTATTATCTTACCTGTTGTAGATGCGTTTTACAAACTGTCTTAGTTTGGCAAAATAATTTAATTTTTAACAAGCTAACAGCTAGTTTGAGCTGCAAGCACTATTTTGTAAACTTTTGCATTGTTGTCTGACATTGGACATTTTCACACAGAATTTTATAATTATTTTAATGGCATACAGCAGCAACTGCTAGCTGTAGCACTTCCAGCAGGAATATCACAGTGTGTCTGCTAGATCAGCCATGTACTGCAAAACTGACAACTGTCTAAGATTCATAAAATGTGTTTGCAAGAACTGCGCTGAAATGTCTGAGACTGGAGTTGTGTTCCTTTAGCTGCCGTCATCCTTGGTTAGCTCGTCAACCCTGTCAAAAACAAAATCTTGTTGTCATCTATAACAGGTAAGATATTGATTTCATAACCTTTCCGCAAAACATAAGGGGTAGGATATGATGGGGGAATTTTTTTTAATAATTTATAAATAATTTATCCATGAACTTTACATAATAATTATATAAAGTTCGTGGGTGTTTTCACTTACTAATGTTAAATTAATATGGAACCCTATATGTGAAGTTGAGCCTACTCAGAGAGGAGCCTGATAACTGATAACCTCTGACATCTTTAACAACTGTGAGCTGTGAAGCAGAGGTCGTCGTGACCTTGCCTCCATTTAAACTTTGACTAACTCGTTGTCCGCATGCAGACCTTGTGATCAGGGCTTCGTGTAACATCTTGTATACCTGTTTTCAATGCTGCTCCCCGTTGCAAGGATTAAACTTGGGTTGAAAAGATCTTCTCACATTATTTGTGTGGCTTATTCTTATTAATGAGTTGATGATGGGAAAATTTAATTATCCAACAGGATACTCTGTTTCAAACAGATAAAACGCTGGCAAGTAGTTATTTACTCAATGTTATAGATTTTTTTATTTCTATTATCTTTACTGTATGTTTCTCTATTTGTACAGGTCTATTTTTCCTCCCTTTTTTTCTTCATTTTTTTTTTCAATAAGTCTGTTTTAACATGTTCTAAACAAATGTTCCTTTTTATTTTACTTTGTCTTTCCACCCCAACACTTACTGGCTTGCATTTTGCATTGGAATAGCAAGAATAAATGCTCTTTTTGTCTGTGTTAGTAAAACATTGACTACCGTATTTTCCGGTGTATAGGTCGCACCTTTTATGTTGTTGTTTTTTTTCGAGGCCTGCGACCTATACACCGGTGCGACCTATATATGGCTTGTTATCACTTTCGGCGAAACAAATTTTTAAATCCAGCTCATTTCACAATTACGTTCATTTATTAAGGAAAAGTTCAGCTCAGACACATATTTGCTATAATTTTTATCAAACAAATAATTGTTTTTAAGTGTTAATCTTCTTAAAAGCCTTGCTGTGCGCTCCTGTGGCAGACATTTGCAGCAGAGCTAAACGTAGGTGCGACCTATACACCGGTGCGACCTATCTAGGGATTTTTCCTGTCTATTGGTGATAATTGGACGATGCGACCTATACACCAGAAAATACGGTAAATGCAGTCCGAACCGAAGACTACGTGAAGTCAACAGCCTCAACAGCTCCTGTGCCGTTTCAAATAGCCGAGGCAGCACAGATTTTTTTTAAGCCTCAGCTTTTTTGAGTGTTTTCATACATTTATACGGTTAATGTTCGGAAGAGTCATCAACCAGTCTACCCACATGCAAAACTAAAATCTGATAAGACAACCTCAGATAACTGAAGACCAAACTCTTCGCAGCCAGTTTGTTGCAGCTCTCTGTCAGTTAACATCTGACTTCACACATAAAAACAAACACGAGCTCTGCGCAGTCCAAACAGAACCGCTTTCAAAGAAGAAACCGTCCCACATGAGAGAACGGCATAAGAAAATGTCATCACACAATCCATCCATGCATCCATTTCTTCTCCTTCATAGGTGGTGGGGAGCTGGTGTCTATCTCCAACCATCACTGAGCAAGAGGCAGGGGACACCCTGGACTGGTCACAAGTCCATCACAGGCACTCACAGAGACAAAACCCACAAAGACGACATGTAAGCTCCACACCTCCAGGCTGGGAGGCAAACCAGTCATGAAGAAGCCAAACGAAGCCTCAAACTACCAGCCAGCTCAGAGAAATTAAAAAATAAATAAAAACGACATACTTTTTGCTGGCCTCACAGACGTCTGAGATGTTGGAAAACAGGTGGTGGTGCTCGGTCTTGGTCATAGCCTCGCTGAGCTCCGCCGAGTTCTTGAACATGCGGATGAGAACCTCCAAGCTGTGGAGGTAGGAGTGCTCCGAGGAGATGACCTCAAAGATGGCCTGAGGGGAGAAGCAAGAGAATCAGGGTCGTGGATTCACAGCGAGTCAGGTGATCCGTGGAGTGGAATGTGCTGCTCCATCATCAGCATGTGTCACATACCTGCAGACTTCATGCACGCCAGGAATGTTAAAGACAATCACACACTCCTAAATGACAATGAACACTTTTTTTTGTGTGTTTTAACGTAACTTATGTAATCATTTAAGAGCAGTCTCTCCACTCTACTTTAACATGATTTATCTTTGATAGATTTTAATTTTGAGTGCACACCTTCTCTTATATACAGTAATGGTTAACTGGACATCATTAACCTCACGCAGACTCTTCCACTGGTACATTTTCATCTTTAAATCACTTCTTGGTCTGCTGCCCTCATACATCTCCTCCTACATGTCTTTGCGTGATTGCAGCTACAGTGTGCGCTCTCAGGACATGATTACCTGCAGTGTTCCGTCAGTGAGGACTGAACTTGGAAAAAGGGCCTTCTCCTATTCCGCTCCAGCTTCCTGGAATATCTTACAAAAAGATCTGAAGCTCTCGACCTTGACTTCTCTAAATGGTTTTCAGAATCTGTTGGAATCCTGGCAAAAACCAATGCAGATTTGTTCCTGTCTTTGATTCTATACGTTTACCTTATAATGTTTTGCTAGTTTTTTGATACTTTGTTAAAAAAAAAAAAAAAAAAAAAAATTTTTTTTTTTTTTTCCCCTCTCTTTTGTTTTCTATTGTTTATTGTTTGTTTGTTTGTTTATTGTTTAAGGAAATTCTACCATTGCTGTTCATTGTTCTTTAGTTTTAGCAGGTCGCTTTCGTAAATGAGCCCATGAGGTTCAAAAGATTTACCTGACTAAATAAAGGTTGAATGAATGAATGAATGAATGATTAGAGTAACAGAATATAAAATACCAGAAAGGGAAGCTTCTCTCGGTTCTCGATGACTCTAAAACAGGGGGTCACCAACACGGTGCCCGCGGGCACCCGGCCGCCCCCAAGGACCATTTGAGGTGCCCGCGGACCTGTTCTAAAAATAGCACAACTCACTACAAAGCTGCATTTAAAATTTCATTTTATTCAGTTGTTATTCTTTTTTTGTATTTATATATATTTTAAAATGTCTATCTTAAAAATGTGTTCTTAAAAATATGTTTATTATACATTTTTTGTGAGAAATCATTAACCTGATGCATCTTCATATGATTATCATGATTCATTAATAATGTATATTTAAGAGGCAAACTGAGCAAATTTGTTATTTCCGAAGAGTTTATCAAACTGGTGCCCTTTGTATGACTCCGTACCCACGAAGTAGTTCTCAGTTTCAAAGAGTTTGGTGGCCCCTGCTCTAAAACATGTTACAAAATGAAACTGTAATACACACACACACACACAAAAATACACAAATCCTACCTCCTGTCTTTTGCGTTCCTCCTGCCTCAGATGATCTAAGAGGCCACTTTTCTTGACCTAAACAGGAAACATTCATGAACATTAGTTTATTCCAACTCCAGAGACCTCTTTAATTATCACATGACTGTGTGCTGTTATTGTTGTTGTGAGATAAAGGAACATTTAGTATCAACACTGAATTTCTAAGATCAAAATGGGCCGTCCTTGTCTTCAATTTGAAAGAGCTATTTTGTCGTCTGCGTAAGCAGAAACAAATTTTTGTATGTTGTATGCATATGCTATTTATATATAGAAACAAATCAATTTTCTCAAAGTGAAGTTATAATGCTATAAAAGTAAACAGTCTTTCGTAGGAACAGTAATAATATTGACATTTAGAAGTCTGTTTATGTTATGAACAATAAATATCTTACCTGCTGCGGAACGCTCTTTGAACAGCCTCAGTTTGACAGAATGACATACTGACAGATAGTATCTCACTGGGTGGTGTGTCTGGGGACTTTAGGTAAAGGTTATGAATGTTTGTCACTAATATTAAATTAATGTGTGCGAGTTAGAGTTGTTTTGTCGCCTGCAGGCGCACAGAGGTGCACCTGATTAACGCCAAGGCCTTCTCAGAGTCTGTACGCTGGAAAGCCGAGGTCGTCTGTCTGATAAGCATGTATTATAAAGCACTTCCTGCCTCACAGTCCGGTGCAGATTCTCACTGACGAGACTAAAAACATGGGATTTTTGCACATCTGTAAAAGCTTCCTCGTGACCATCTGTCCTTGCAAGTAAGAACAAGTTTTAAAAAATCTCCTCGTGTCCTCAGAGTGGCTTATTTGAGTAAACAGATGATGAAAGGATATTTATTTAGGATATTTTTTATCAATCCATCCATTATCTACCGCTTGTTCCGAAGTTGGGTTGCGGGTACCGTATTTTCCGGTCTATAAGTTGCATCTTTTTGCCTAATTTGCATGCCCTGCGACTAATAGAGGGGTGAGATGTGTTTATGGATTTTTTCTCATATTTTTAGACCAATTTATGGCGCAGATATGACCGTTTTTCATTTTGGCAAAAAATGGTGCAGTACCACTTTCAGCCGCTAGGGTATACCGACCATTCCCACCTCATGTGTCCGAAGGCAGCCTCCTCTGGTCGTACTGACTCTGTTGCAGCCCGGCCTCCTGCTCTGGAGCTCTGACACTTCCAGAGAGTCCACCGACCGTTTCCAGCTCATGTGTCCGAAGACAGCCTCCACTGGTCGGACACACACTGTCGCTGCCCGGCCTCCTGCTCTGGAGGTAAGTTAGCTGTGTTTGTTAGCAAAAACGGTTACTATTTATCTAAATAACTCATGAACTACCAGACAGATTTTATTTAAACTTACAGAAAGTAATTATTTGGTATTCATTTACAAACTGTTAGCTGTTGGAATTGTTTGAAATAAAATTTGATGTTTTATGTGCGTAAATGTGTCGCGGTTAGCTTAGTTTTTTTTCCTGCTAATATTTATCTAAATAACTCATAAACCACACTGTGGATTTTCTTTAAAGGACAACACCCACCATGACAGTAACAATTCACCATATTGAACTATTACTGTAGTAGAATATTTCGTCTATTTTCATTTTTGCATTTGGGCCAGGCGAGGGTTAAAAAAAAAAAAAAAAAAAAACGAGTCCCGAATGAATCCGGAAACGCGGCCGAAAAGTGTCGAAGTGTGGAGTGACTTTTGTCACGTCTCCACCCAGAAGGAAGGGATGAGTTTCCATGGAGGTTTATGAGAGTGAGAGTAAAACTGCATATTTCCTGGTGCATTTTTGTGTACAGCTGGACCAGTGCTCTGTTTTTATTTTTTATTTATTTTATAGACCTTTTTAATAAGATATAACACCGCTGCGACTGTTGCTGGCTGCTCTCCTCTCCTCTGCCCAGAGAGGAGCGAGCCGCGCGGCTTCTCCCTGGCTCCCCGTTCCGCTGCGTCAGCTTTGAAGTTCGTGCCGGGGCTCGGTTCTGTCCCAGCCTTGTTGCTGGAGCACGGGGAAGCACGGCGCGCTCAGAGCTCCGCGCCGCGGCTGCCTTTCTACTCCCGACCTGTCTGGTCAGGGGAGAGAATAAAAAGCCGATGCGGAAATTAATGAATTTGTCGCGATCAAGCGAATTAAACTAGTATGTCTACGTGGATGCTGCTCAGAATATGACAGACATCAGTGAGCGACCGCTTCTCTTTTTTTTTTCCTCTCTTAGAGCAGCGGTCATGGAAGTTGATGAAGGCTTATTATAACTCCGCCTGTAACTCCAAGGCGGAATCTTTAGTGATGTGAATGCCCATATTTGGAGAGGGGCAGATCTTCCCGGAGCTTCTGCTAAAATCTGCTATAAATCATGAAATAACACATTTAGCGTTATTTCTCTACAATATAAATAAACGCTCCTGTATTATTTTTAAATAAACTAATAAATATTAATGGCGATGCAATTTGAAAACATGGTGGGTCATGGACTTTAAACTTACAGAAAGTAATTATTTGGTGTTCATTTACAAACTGTTAGCTGTTGGAGTTGTTTGAGCTAAAATTCGATTTATTTATAATTTATTTTCGCAGCGCGTGCGACCGTTTGGAAGACGTCAAAGCGAAACAATTTAAATCCAGCAGATTTGACCATTACGTGAATTTATTAAGGAACGGTTAAGCTAAGACACATCTTTGCTATAATTTTCAGCAGACAAATAATTGTTTTTACCATGTTAATCTTGTTAAAAGTCCTTCCGTGCATGCTTCTGTGGCCGCCATTTTCAGCAGGGCAAATGAAGCGCTGACGCTTCGCGTAGCGGTGACGCATAATAGATGCGACTTAAATAAAGGTGCGACATGTTTATGGATTTTTCCAATTTATTGCCAATAATTGGACAAAGCGACTTATAGAAAGGTGAGACTTATCAGGTGGAAAATACGGTATATATTAATTTAGGATATTTATTTAATAAGGATATTTATTGTGTTGGCGACACAAAATTTCAAGAAAATACATATATTTTTGTTGCAGTTTCACTAAGTTTTCAGTGTTTACACTGGTGGTGCATTCTTGAGCTGTCGGTTTTTGAAAATCACATCTTTGTCAGGTGCACAGCTTGCAAAATTGTATTCCAAGTTATGCACACTACTGTATTTTGTCGCCTACTTCCACCCACTTTCTCAGCCGATATACAACTTATCTTCTGGCGTACATTTTGGAGATGAAGATGAGCAGATTTAGATCAGTTTTGGACGAGTATTATTTATTACCAGTGTGGGTTTTTAAATCTGGCGCTCTTGTGCAGGTGTGAAATTTTTCAAAACTGAAAAGACAAAATTAGGCGCCTCTGTGAATCACGCAAGGGAATCTTGAAGCCCCCACAAATGCTTCAAGATGGAGACTCGCAGTGAGATGCTATCCAGTGAGACTCCCAGTGAGATGCTATCTTAACAGCCAGTCTGGGCAGAGACCAGCGTGGATTGCTTTGTCTTTAAACAAGTCCAACCTCAAAAATGTAATGGCAGTTCATAAACCTTTATACTGACATGAATTTGGCATCACACAGTTGATTACATAAAACTGGCTGCCAGAATAACCTCATGATGCAAAGTTAACAATAACTTAATGGTTTAGAAAATAGTACTTTCATGAACTGCTATAATTTCTTTGGAGATTTGAGTTGTTTTAGCACTACAGCAATCCACTTTGGTCATGGCTCCCCTCAGACTAGCCATTTTCTCAAATGCTATACAAGAAGCTATCTACAACGAGAACGAGAACACAACAAGCTGAAGAAAAATATAAAAAATATAAAAATAAATTGGTAATGATTATAAGAAGATGCAAGAAAGAATACTATAGTGATTTATTAAACAAGAGCAATGGTGACACTAAAACAACATGGCGAGTAATAAATGATGTTCTAAAAAGTCATAAAGCAAAAACAAACATTGCAAAATATTTTGTGAAAGATGACAAAGAAATACATGATGAGAATAATATCGTAAATGAATTTAATCAATATTTTGTAAATATTGGATCAAGCCTTGCAGCTAAAATACCAAAAGTAGATAATAAGGTGTGTCATTCAATTAAAAGTTGCACCAACAGTATTTTTCTTAGTGGAACTAACAAAGAGGAAATTATGAAAATGGTAAAAAATCTCTCAGACAAGAGATCAAAAGACTGGGTGGACATGGATATGATGTTCGTAAAGGAAATAATAAGTTATGTTATTGAACCGTTTACATATATATGCAATTTATCTTTTTCAACAGGAATATTTCCAGATAACATGAAAGTAGCAAAGGTAATTCCTCTTTTTAAAAATGGTGATAAATGTGTATTCAATAATTATAGGCCAATATCCTTATTACCACAGTTCTCAAAGATTCTAGAAAAACTATTTGTGTCCAGATTGGATCAATTTATTGATAAACAAAACATTTTAAGTAGCAGTCAATATGGGTTTAGAGAAAAAAACTCTACGTCAATGGCTCTCATGGATTTAATGGAACAAATAACTAATGCTGTCGATCATAAACAGTACTGTGTTAGTGTTTTTGTTGATCTAAAAAAAGCATTTGATACCATTGACCACACCATTCTCCTTGAAAAACTAAATAAATATGGTATTAGAGGACCAGCATTACAGTGGGTATCTAGCTATTTGAAGGACAGGAAACAGTTCGTGCAAATTAATGATGTTAAATCTGACCTCCGTGATATCACTTGTGGAGTTCCTCAGGGTTCTGTGCTTGGACCAAAGTTGTTTATTTTGTATGTGAATGACTTGGTAAATGTGTCAGCACTACTTAAATGTGTTCTTTTTGCCGATGACACCACTTTTTTCAGTTCGGGTAATGACATAAAACAGATTTTGGATATGATGAAAACAGAATTTATAAAAATACAAACTTGGTTTAAATTAAACAAATTATCTTTGAATTTAGATAAAACTAACTACATGATTTTCAGTAACAAAAAGGGAATTGTTGATGACGATCCATTTGAAATTGAAGATGTTGTGATCTGTAAAGTGAGTGAAGTGAAGTTTCTGGGTGTTATCATTGATGACAAACTGACATGGAAACATCATGTAAATTCTATTAAAAAAAACTAGCTAGAGCAATTGCAGTACTGTATAAAGTCAGGGATTTTTTAATTGATAAAGCTTTACATATGTTGTATAACACAATCATTGCTCCACATTTAATCTATTGTATTGAGGTTTGGGGAAAAGCATGCAAAACTATTACAAAGCCTGTTTTTATTTTACAAAAGAGAGCTGTAAGAGTAATCACCAGAAAACATTTCACTCACCCTTCAAACACCTTGTTTATTCAACTAAACTTATTGAAATTCCAGGAATTGGTAGAATATAGTATTTTATCAATTATGTATAGGGCTCATAATAACACATTACCTTTAAATATCCAAAGAAATTTTATAAAAAGACAAAGTTATTACAATCTCAAAGGGACAGAGATATTCATCAAACCACAATTCAGAACCAGCTTAAAAGGACGGTCTACCTCAATTCAGGGAATTCGATTGTGGAATGCTCTGGAGAGTGATGTTAAAAATGAAAAATCAATGTATACATTTAAGAAAAAGGTCAAAAAGGACTTGCTCAAAAACTATATATGATGTAATCTTGCGTGTTTGTGTATTACAATTATGTTGTACTTATGATGTACGGTACGTTTGTGTATTACAGTTAGAAAAATTAAGTAGAGTTATTCATTTTATGAAGCAGTTTGTGTATTACAGTTAGAAAAATTAAGTAGAATTATTCATTTTTGTGATGAATTTGTGTATTACAATTAGGAAAATTAAGTAGAATTATTCATTTTGTGAACATCTTGATGTTGTGCCATCTTTTAGTTTGTGTATTTCAATTAGAAAAATTAAGTAGAATTAAGTAGAATTATTCATTTTATGATCTAGTTTGTGTATTACAGTTAGGAAAATTAATTAAAAAAAAAATAGGAAAATTAAATAAAATTATAAAAAAATAAAATAAAAAATAAATAAAAAAATTAGAATTAGAAAATTAATTAGAATTATGGGTGATGTAGTTTGTGTATTACAGTTAGAAATATTAAGTAGAATTATTCTTTTTGTGATCTACAGTAGTTTATGTATTTCAGTTAGGAAAATTAAGTAGAATTATTCATTTTGTGATGTAGTTTGTGTATTACAGTTAGGAAAATAGGTAGAACTATTCATTCTGTGATGTTGCTTGAAAGTTATCATTGGTTGAACAAACTGTGAAATAGGGGCAGATATAATAAGATTTCATCTTCTTTCTGCTCCCTTCATTTTATCCTACTTGTAATCTTGTATCTGATGAAACTGTCTTGTATTGTTCTTTTAAAATGAATGAATAAACATCAAATCAAATCAAATCAAATCTACAACAAGTAAGATATTTATTGGTCCTAATCTTTCCACAGATCACAACTTCAGAACGATGTTCAAGGTTTAGTTAAAAGCGTGGCTCTTTTGCATGTTTTCCCTCACGCCATGCAGGTGATGTGGACAGAAGGATTGCACATAACCAGTTAACCAGACGACGTTATCTTCCCTAAGGTTCCCATCCTGCTTTGGATGAATCATTTTCCTTTGACAAGGAAGTGATACTGCCTCCTCCAGAAACGCTATCCCTCCAGCATAAGCATCTGCTCCCTGGGCATTCGGCAAACAAAGAGAACAAATAAACCCAAAGCAGCTGAAGCACTTCACGAGATTGTTTTTTATTTGATTTCTTCCACATAAAGATAACTTGGTTAACGATTAATCATTTGTGCTCTTTAGAAAAATCTCCACTCTTTTGTTTAAAACGTGTTGCAGCTGATTTTTATTTTATTTCACAACAACATTCCTTTAATTGTGTCAAATTAATATAAAAAAATAAACTACTGAATAATACTTTGTACTGTACTAAAGGAGTTTGACTGGAACATTGTTGATAAAGTGTTGTCCTTTCGCACAAATTTACAAGTTGAAAATATATATATATTATTATTATTTTTTTTTGGGGGGGGGGGGTTGTCTTAAAGCTGTACTACAAAAACAAACTTCCATAAAAAGAGTGAACATCATGTTTGCCTCACCTTCAAAAAGCTACCAGCAGTAAGAAAAACAATAAGAAACTGGTGGATTAAACGTCCTCACAAACTCCAACCAATAAGTGAAGGGTGGAGCTAAGCGAGTTTTACCCATAAGGTGTGACAACCTGAACATCCAGTTCTCGTCTTATTGGAATTTAAAAATAAAAATGTTCTAACACTTTGACAGTAACATCATGAGTGCCATCATTTTCCCCTGAAATCAGAAAGACGAGTACCAGTAAGAGGCGTTGGCGTGAGACTTCCAGCAAAACAAAACTCATACCAGTCCACAGCTGTATGGCAGCTGGGATGGAAAACAAAAGCTTGCTTCGGTTCTCACCCTGTCTTGATGTAAGCAGAAGCAAAGATGTGCTAAAGGAAGTTCTCTAGTTTCAGTTTAATTCCAAATCCATTAGAGGCTCTGCGCCACTATTTTGAATCTGATCCTATCGGTGTGAATGCTTCAACAAAAGCATTCACTCTATTGTTTTTCTGTTTATTATTATTATTCCTACTTTATCCTTTCCGTACGTTTTTCAGCATCTAGTCACACAGAGCTTGTTCGGCTCCTTTCAGCTTATTTCTGCAAGTTTCAGCTATTTCAGCTAGTATTTAGCTGTTTCTATGCTAATTTCATATTCATCAGCTAATTCCACATTTAGCTTGTTCGGCTCCTTTCAGCTTATTTCTGCAAGTTTCAGCTATTTCAGCTAGTATTTAGCTGTTTCTATGCTAATTTCATATTCATCAGCTAATTCCACATTTTTTGCAGTCATTTAAACTTTTTCAGCCTAATTCAGCAAAAACATGTTCTCCCAACTTCCTTCTAGTAATCTAAGCTTCTTGCTGCTTGTTTTACCTACTATTCAGCTGTTTTTGGTAAATGACAGCTTTTTTCAGATAATATCAACTTTATTGTGCTAATTTTTGTTTTTCAGCCTTAGTGGGCACAATTAAGCTCCCTCCTCTTCCTTTTGGAAATTTAAGCTTTTTTCTACATTTCTTTAGCTACTATTCAGCTGTTTTATAGACAAACTAGGATAATTGCCATTTTCAGAGCCATTCAGCTGAAACTTGGCGTATTGGTAGCTGACAACGATCCCTAATAGATTCTGAATGAAAATCAAAAATCCAAGATGGCCACCTTAGCAAAAAGGGAAAAATCCTATAAATCAGCCAATTTTAGTCGTATTGAGCTGAAAGTTGGTGTGATGATAGCTGACAATGTTTCCCATCGAATACGGCATGAAAATCAAAAATCCAAGATGGCCACCAATGCTACTTTTGAAGGGATTTAACTCAGCCATTTTTACACATACAACGCTGAAATTTGGTGAAGTTATAGCTGAGAACGTTCCCTATCCCACACTGCATCCAACTAAAAAATCCAAGATGGCTGCCTTAGCTAAAAAGGAAAAATATGATAACTCAGGCATTTTCAGAGCTATTCAGCTGAAATTTGGTAGCTAGAGCGAACCCAAACACATAGTACTGTCACATCAACAATTTATTGGACAGCAGCCTGGTAGTCGATTACATTAGGAACAATTGTGCACGTTCTGCTTCCTTCTGACATTTGAAGTTTTTTTCTGCTATTTTAAGCAACTTTTCAGCTGTTTACTTGTAATTCTTAAGATGCATTCACACTTGCATTTCCATAAGAAATGTAAATTCTCTAGTTGTCTCTTTGCTTCCACAGTTGCAAAACTAGAACTATAAAAAGATGATGCAATTAGACAAGAACGCTTAATTAGGAAACTAGAGGAGCCTATCTGTGTCTGCTAGTGTTGCGCAATGCAGAGCTACCTCACGTCTTCCTACAGGCAACTTTTAAAGTGTATTTGCTGTCCGACGAGTATACACAGAGTTTGCCAACACGTTGGCATTAAGCCCAACGGGGCTCCCAGGACTTCCTGTGACTCTGACTGGCTGTCTGTCTGCCTTCCAGTTTGCCTGAGTCCTGGAAGGAGTTCACTCCCTGATTAACAGAGTGAGGGGCAGAGGAGAATGGGTATGGGAGGGTGGCCAAACTGGTTATGGCAGCACGCGACAGAGATCTAGAATTCCAAAAACTCCCGTGTCCACTGCACTAAGGTTGTGAGCGTGGCATGGAGAGAAAAGGCACGGAAGAGACAAGAAGCTGGCACGACAACGCTGCGTGTGTGTGTGTGTGTCATGTCTAACCACACTGAGCTGGCTCCAAGAGGCACGCAAGGGTCTGTACTGCACCACGATGCCATCATCAGGTTTGGGTTCTCTGGAATCAGCGTCCGAGTCCGAGTCGTTATGTAGCGCCTTCTCTTGGTAGTTCTGGTAAAGTTCCTCTTCTGAAATATGGTTTAATGATAATTTTAAAAAAAGTCAGGAACACATGAACTCAACGTGAGCAGTTTAAGTAAAAACATGAAACGGAACGGATAAGGGTTTCTCACCTTCCCTGTCAAACGTCCGCTGACTGGACAAAACTTTCCTCTTATCTAGAGTCTGAAAGAGAAGGAAACGTTCACAAACAGGAACCCTCCGAGAACAAGTAAACACAAAGATCTTTAAATAAAATTGGCCTACAGCTGTAAATACATCTGCCACCTGTTCACGACCTCTCTCTCTGTCTCTGCACTTTTTAATGACCCCCTTCATGGATTTCTGTCTAATTACAGACACATTGTGTATTTAAGAGAACACAGAGCCTCGTTACATCACATCCCCCCACAACAAACAAGTTAATTGTTTTCCTGCAAGGCTTTGTCCAATCGTCTGCTGCTGCTTGTTTGTTCCACATTCAGCCTGTGTTGCAGTTTTATAATTTGGACTTTACTCTTCTCAAATCAAAAGTCTGAGGCAAAGCAATATTTGTGCCAAGCAGGGTATAAAACTTTTAGAAGGGGTTGGGATTAACAGTCCAAAAAAAAAATCTTAATTTGCCACGGCTAAGCGAAATGCCTATACAGTAATAAAGTACCTTTTTCATTTACCAACCTTGTTTTTCTTGTTGCTTTTCAGTTTTTCCGTTCGAGGACTAGAAGGCCTTGAAATCCGGGGACTGGGAAGTTTTAGTGTCCCAGAGTTCGTAGGAGTCATGGTGCAAGGACTTGTTGGGCTGACAGGTGAATCTGGACTATCCAAAGCAAGCCCTCGTAGGTCAGGCTGGAACAATGGATGGTTCTTTGGATCCACCAAAGGGACCTCTGATTCATCTCTACTCACCACGGCCCTCTTGTAAGATGTGCTCCTCAAACCTCTCCTCAGGGTCCCAGGGCTTTCACTTCCATCTGTCTCTTCATTGTGGCCCCCTCCAGTAGAAAAGTAGCCTC
>JBBPBX010081307.1:0-15981 GCA_038048925.1 Garcialebias charrua | reverse complement strand
TTTGTGAATTGGACAAGCGTACCAAATTTCATGATCCTACGTGAAACTAAGGCCAATGCGAAGGGTAGTTTGAAATTTTCTAGGTGGCGCTCTTGAGCCGTTTCTGTTGCAATTTTGGCCACGCCCCCAAAATATGTAATCGTTCACCAGTCCTGATGAGTCTGCCAATTTTGGTGAGTTTTGGGATATGAAAAAGCCCCCAAAATGCTATTTCATTTTAGCTCCATTCATTTTCAATGGGATAAAAATGGCCGAAAATGTCGCCTTTCCTTTCATCGTACAACGTTGGTGCCAGAGGGTTTTCTGTGCGCCTTGGTGAATCGGGGAGGTGTACCAAATTTCATGATCCTACGTGAAACTAAGGCCAATGCGGAGGGTAGTTTGAAATATTCTAGGTGGCGCTCTTGAGCCGTTTCTGTTGCAATATTTTCAGCCTTTTCGGCCATCTTTTTCCCATTGAAAATGAATGGAGCTAAAATGAAATGGCCGTTTTGGAGCTTTATCATATCCTAAATCTTACCAAATTTGGCAGACTCATCACTCAGACATGGGGGAGTAAAAAATGATCAAAACCTCATGTTTTCATATATGATGAAGGGGCGTGGCCAGGCCTCAAAATTAGGCATCTCGCCATGAAAAACGAAACACTAATAGCACCTACACGAAAACTGTCTAATACATCAAGCCTTCAGTGATTGACCCACAACCGGTCCCCTACAATAATGAATGGTCAAATCATGACATTAATTAAGCCACGCCCCCTCACAACAGGAAGTGTACAGTTGTACATTGAACGTCCCGATCGGACACCTGTTACCTAATCAGCGTGACGGTCTGTCCAGTGACCAAAGACATGTTGCTGTAACAGGCTTTCCAACACTGACCGTTTTGGGTGGAGCATGTGGGCGTGGCTACGTGGCGAATCACCAGTCCTGACGAGTCTGCCAAATTTGGTGAGTTTTGGGATATGATAAAGCTCCCCAAAGGCCAAACGTATTATGACGGCGTTACGTCTGATTCGCCACATCGCCACGCCCACATGCTCCACCCAAAACAGTCATTGTTGGAAAGCTTGTTACAACACTATGTCTTTGGTCACTGGACAGACCGTCACGCTGATTAGGTAACAGGTGTCCAATCCGGACGTTCAATGTACAACTGTACACTTCCTGTTGTGAGGGGGCGTGGCTTAATTATTGTCATGATTTGACCAGTCAGTATTGCTGGGTTTCAGATGACGTAGCAGTGACGTCACAGAATGCAGATGCGGGGCAAGAAGTAAACGCAGCCGTTTCCTTCTGTTGCTGATTCAGCATCAACATGCCTAAATTCTGTGCCGTTTACGGTTGTTGCAACCGCTCTAATCGAGAGATAGATAAAAGTTATTTTCGTGTTCCGAAAGTAGTATGCTACAAGGGGATTAATTTAAAAAAACTTACAGAAAAAAGACGACAAACGTGGATTACAACCTACGGCTAAAAACAGGAGGTGCAGAAACTGACGAGAGTCTGCAGCGACCACTTTGTTACAGGTAAGGGTCGTATCGTTTAAATCATATTTTCAGATATTTTATTGGACAGTAACTAGAAAGACAGATAAGATATGTTATGCCCTAGCTTGTGTAGTGGTTCAACACTTGGTTGTTCCCAGAAAAAATCCGATTAGAATGCTAATGTTGTTAGCGGTTAGCTTAGTGCTAGGAAAGGCATTTACGTGTTTTACTTTAAAGTGGTGTCTTATATTTAGGTTGTCCGAGTGCAGCAGGTGATGTACATTCCCAAGACTGGGCCCCCACTGTTAACCTGGGGTACCAAAGAAGTAACGAGTGGCCACAAACAGAAGCATCCCTCCGGCGCAGGGAAAGAGCTAAGGCCTGGAAGCTTCTCTGCACTGAGGAGGCCAACAGTCTGGAAGATGAGCTCTGTGAAGAAAGCTTACCAGCCCCTGAAAACGAACGATTCAAAGGTAAAATAATAATAAATAAAAATACTATTTATTTATTTATAGAATTTCTGAACGTAATTTTTAATAATTAAATATTTGCAGATGCAGAATGCCAGACGGATCTAAGCATGGTTGACCTCACAAAGCTGGAGGATGCAGTGAAAGGCTACACAACTGAGATCTGCGACCTTAAGGAAAAAGTCTCAGTGACTAAATTTACTCCTGAAACCTTCCAGAACAACGATAAAACAAAGTTTTATACGGGACTGCCCAACTTTTTAGTTTTGATGCAAATTTTTCAGCTCTGTGAACCTTATACATCAGCATGTCATCACTGTCAGCACTCTCCAAATTTGAGCAATTTATTATGATACTTATGCATCTCAGATTACATCTGCAGCTTCAAGACCTTGCCTATAGATTTAATGTGTCAAAAGCCACTGTGTCTCGAATTTGTTTTAGAACGATTCATGTTCTCCATGAAAGATTACAATTCTTAATAGAGTGGCCTGAGCGACAAGTAATTCAATCAACTATATTTATATAAATATTTTAAGTTTAAATGATTATACATGTATTTATCATTTAAAGTAAATCAAAAGTAAATTAAATCACTAATACTGTTACAGACCATATTTGTACATGTTAATTGTTCATGAAGACAAAAAAAAAATTTACCCAATAAGGTTGAATATTTTTAATTTATTCAATGAACTCCATAACCAATCTTTGTGAATATTGGTCAGTTAAAATGACATGAGTTTTGCTATTGAAATAAAAACATTTTTCTGAAGTAGACTCATTTTGCAACATTTGTGACATATGACATTTGTATGTGCTGTTATTTAACATATTAGAACACCTTTGAAATTCACAAGCTAATCTCATATTGATTTAAATATATCATTTGATTTAACATACTTAACTTTTCAATTAAGATTATTGTAAATAAAAAACAGCTGTCATGACATGTAACAACATCACATGACCCTTCTGCAGAGTGCTTGCTACAGGTGTAGCTGAAACATGTTATGGTAGTGACAAATGTTTTTGGGGAAAAAAAGAGCAACTGTTTAAATTTGTATAAACTTTTCAAACTCCTTTCATCAACTACTCCAAATAACATTCTTGATTCTTAGATTGGTTAGTCACGTGTGGATTTCTGTCCCAGGATTTCAGGTAGGATGCAATGTGTAAAATAGTGCTGAATTTTGGGAACTGCTGTTTCCCACAGCTGGTCATCTGGCAGAATTCTTTCCACATAAATATCATTTTCACTCCATACTACAAAATCACAATATTGTACATCCACAATGTGAATCTGATCCTGGAGCTGATGGTAATAAGGATGGTTCCTATCCAGTTGTACAGAATCTCCAACCTTGACGAGACGACGAGACAAAAACCAGGCTGTCCAGCACACATCCTCAGACCGACTTCATGCTGTTTGCTCTGTGGGCACTGAAGGACAAGACAATGAAACTTAGACATAAAAAATAAATACGGTAGTCTCCAAAACATTTCAATATGATACGTTTTTAAAGATTGTGTTTCACTCATTTCACTATCCAACACCAATGTTAGAAAATGAGACTATATTTATGTCTCTGTCAACCAGGTGTGTTCCACAGGTAAGAATTGTGTTTCACTCATTTCACTATCCAACACCAATGTTAGAAAATGAGACTATATTTATGTCTCTGTCAACCAGGTGTGTTCCACAGGTAAGAATGTATTAATCTGGACTAAGTTTTAAAAGGTGATGGAAAGGTCACACATTTTTTAACTGGAAACAAGGCAACATCCCACAAACTGCAAGACCATCCCCAAAACTACGGCTACATGCTGTGAAATATGCAAACAACAAAGATTTGAGTAAAAAATTATAGTTGTAACATTCATACTGTGAGGTGCGCAAAGTCTGCAGTGCAGTACCCTAATGCATGCTCAATAATCCAGGTAGAAAAATCTAAAAAAGCTAAGTCTGCAGTGCAGTAGTCCAAACCTTTTGAGAAATAAATTTTACCTTGATTTCACACACCCTGGCTCCATGACAGTCACATGAAACGACTCCATCTGGTGAGGCTCCCATGTATGGCCACCTTGAGTTTAACCAGCTAGTATCTGAAGTTACAAAGAAGATACGATCACCTTGATGATACTGTATTATCAAAACAAAAAAAATCATAATATTTTCAGTACATTAACTTACCTTTTTAATGGAGTTACTGTAGATCTCTGACCTACAGTGTAGAAATGCATATGACTCAACGTTAACACATACAACTCCAGCACGAATTTGGCTTTACAGAAGCTAAATATATTATTTTTAAGTAGATCCACGCACATAGAAATAACAGGGGGCTAACTAAACTTGTTGTTAGCATTAGCGATAGCGTAGTTAGCATAGGCTAATTACTAAATAAATAATACATCTCACTACTCACCCGGGCAGAAACAAGTCGACAACCATTTAAAGCTTCTTTTGATCCTAAATGGTTAACCCAAAACTCGTCCTCGCCAGTTTATTTAGGGCTTTGGCATACTTGCTGTAATCCATTCTGCTGTGTTTTGAACTGGGGAAAATCACTTCCTGCCCCGCATCTGAATTTCGCGCCACTTCCGGGTCACGTGATTGCAACCCAGCAATTGCAGGGGACCGGATGTGGGTATATCACTGAAGGTTTGATGTATTAGACAGTTTTCGTGTAGGTGCTATTAGTGTTTCGTTTGTGATGGCGTTACGTCTGATTCGCCATATTGCCACGCCCACATGCTCCACCCAAAACGGTCAGTGTTGGAAAGCTTGTTACAGCAACATGTCTTTGGTCACTGGACAGACCGTCACGCTGATTAGGTAACAGGTGTCCGATCGGGACGTTCAATGTACAACTGTACACTTCCTGTTGTGAGGGGGCGTGGCTTAATTAATGTCATGATTTGACCATTCAGTATTGCAGGGGACTGGTTGTGGGTCAATCACTGAAGGTTTGATGTATTAGACAGTTTTCGTGTAGGTGCTATTAGTGTTTCGTTTTTCATGGCGAGATACCTAACTTTGAGGCCAGGCCACGCCCCTTCATCATATATGAAAACATGAGGTTTTGATCATTTGTTACTCCTGCATGTCTGAGTGATGAGTCTGCCAAATTTGGTGAGATTTAGGATATAATAAAGCCCCCAAACGGCCATTTCATTTTAGCTCCATTCATTTTCAATGGGAAAAAGATGGCCGAAAAGGCTGAATATCTCAAAAAGCTAAAGTTGCAGCATTACCAAAAGTCATAGCCGGATTGTCCTAAATGAGCTGAACATTTTGATATATGAATTGTTGAAATCGCACCAAAACTGTGCGAGTAGTTACATGCCAAAAAACGTACGGAGTGAAGATAGTAACATCTATAAACTGTAGATAATAATAATAATAACTAGAAAAACCGCATTTCCTGCGAAAATGCACGTGTGAATGCCTTAGCGCCGCTCCGCCCTTCTCGCGGCGACCGCGGGAAGTCGAGCTGGTCCACCCTGAAACGCTCTCGTGCCTTTCCCGTACCCGTTCGGCACCCAATGCGCACCCAATTTGGTCCACATTCCAAAATGGCCGCCTTCCCATTTATCGTACAACGTTGATGCCAGAGGGTTTTCTGTGCGTCTTGGTGAATTGGACAAGTGTACCAAATTTCATGATCCTACGTGAAACTAAGGCCAATGCGGAGGGTAGTTTGAAATATTCTAGGTGGCGCTCTTGAGCCGTTTCTTTTGCAATTTTGGCCACGCCCCCAAAATATGTAATTTTTCACCAGTCCTGATGAGTCTGCCAAATTTGGTGAGTTTTGGGATATGATAAAGCCCCCAAAATGCCAAACGTATTGTGACGGCGTTACGTCTGATTCGCCACATCGCCACGCCCACATGCTCCACCCAAAACGGTCAGTGTTGGAAAGCTTGTTATAGCAACATGTCTTTGGTCACTGGACAAACCGTCACGCTGATTAGGTAACAGGTGTCCGATCGGGACGTTCAATGTACAACTGTACACTTCCTGTTGTGAGGGGGCGTGGCTTAATTATTGTCATGATTTGACCATTCAGTATTGCAGGGGACCGGATGTGGGTCAATCACTGAAGGTTTGATGTATTAGACTGTTTTCGTGTAGGTGCTATTAGTGTTTCGTTTGTGACGGCGTGACGGCTGATTCGCCACATCGCCACGCCCACATGCTCCACCCAAAACGGTCAGTGTTGGAAAGCTTGTTACAGCAACATGTCTTCGGTCACTGGACAGACCGTCCCGCTGATTAGGTAACAGGTGTCCGATCGGGACGTTCAATGTATAACTGTACACTTCCTGTTGTGAGGGGGCGTGGCTTAATTAATGTCATGATTTGACCATTCAGTATTGCAGGGGAGTGGTTGTGGGTCAATCACTGAAGGTTTGATGTATTAGACGGTTTTCGTGTAGGTGCTATTAGTGTTTCGTTTTTCATGGCGAGATGCCTAACTTTGAGGCCAGGCCACGCCCCTTCAGCATATATGAAAATGCGAGGTTTTGATCATTTGTTACTCCTGCATGTCTGAGTGATGAGTCTGCCAAATTTGGTGAGTTTTAGGGTATGATAAAGCCCCCAAAAGACCATTTCATTTTAGCTCCATTCATTTTCAATGGGAAAAAAATGGCCGAAAAGGCTTAATATTTCAAAAAGCGCAACTTGCAGCATTACCAAAAGTCATAGCTGGATTGTCCTGAACGAGCTGAACATTTTGATATATGAATCGTTGAAATGGCACAAATACTCTAGGAGGAGTAGCGTGCCAAAAAACGTACGGACGGAAGATAGTAACATACGAGAATAAATATAAACACAATCTCTATAGTGTGAATGCCTTGTTGGCATTCACACAATAATAAATATAAACACAATCTCTATAGTGTGAATGCCTTGTTGGCATTCACACAAATATAAACACAATCTCTATAGTGTGAATGCCTTGTTGGCATTCACACAACTAGAAAATTTGCATTTCCTACGAAAATGCACGTGTGAATGCCTTAGCGCCGCTCCGCCCTTCTCGTGGCGACCGCGGGAAGTCGAGCTAGTCCACCCTGAAACACTCTCGTGCCTTTCCCGTACCCGTTCGGCACCCAATGTATGCACCCAATTTGGTCCACATTCCAAAATGGCCGCCTTCCCATTTATCGTACAATGTTGATGCCAGAGGGTTTTCTGTACGTCTTTGTGAATTGGACAAGTGTACCAAATTTCATGATCCTACGTGAAACTAAGGCCAATGCGGAGGGTAGTTTGAAATATTCTAGGTGGCGCTCTTGAGCCGTTTCTGTTGCAATTTTGGCCACGCCCCCAAAATATGTAATTTTTCACCAGTCCTGACGAGTCTGCCAAATTTGGTGAGTTTTGGGATATGATAAAGCTCCCAAAAGGCCAAACGTATTGTGACGGCGTTACGTCTGATTCGCCACATCGCCACGCCCACATGCTCCACCCAAAACGGTCAGTGTTGGAAAGCTTGTTACATCAACATGTCTTTGGTCACTGGAAAGACCGTCATGCTGATTAGGTAACAGGTGTCCGATCGGGACCTTCAATGTACAACTGTACACTTCCTGTTGTGAGGGGGCGTGGCTTAATTAATGTCATGATTTGACCATTCAGTATTGCAGGGGACCGGATGTGGGTCAATCACTGAAGGTTTGATGTATTAGACAGTTTTCGTGTAGGTGCTATTAGTGTTTCGTTTGTGACGGCGTTACGTCTGATTCGCCACGTCGCCACGCCCACATGCTCCACCCAAAACGGTCAGTGTTGGAAAGCTTGTTACAGCAACATGTCTTCGGTCACTGGACAGACCGTCCCGCTGATTAGGTAACAGGTGTCCGATCGGGACCTTCAATGTATAACTGTACACTTCCTGTTGTGAGGGGGCGTGGCTTAATTAATGTCATGATTTGACCATTCAGTATTGTAGGGGACCGGTTGTGGGTCAATCACTGAAGGTTTGATGTATTAGACAGTTTTCTTGTAGGTGCTATTAGTGTTTCGTTTTTCATGGCGAGATACCTAACTTTGAGGCCAGGCCACGCCCCTTCAGCATATATGAAAATGCGAGGTTTTGATAAATCTTTACTCCCCCATGTCTGAATGATGAGTCTGCCAAATTTGGTGAGTTTTAGGATACGATAAAGCCCCCAAAAGGCCATTTCATTTTAGCTCCATTCATTTTCAATGGGAAAAAAATGGCCGAAAAGGCTAAATATCTCAAAAAGCTAAAGTTGCACCATTACCAAAACTCATAGCTGGATTGTCCTGAACGAGCTGAACATTTTGATATATGATATGTTGAAATGGCACGAAAACTGTAGGAGGAGTAGGACGCCAAAAAACGTACGGACGGAAGATAGTAACATATAAGAATAACTAGAAAAACCGCATTTCCTGCGAAAATGCACGTGTGAATGCCTTAGCGCCGCTCCGCCCTTCTCGCGGCGACCGCGGGAAGTCGAGCTGGTCCACCCCGAAACACTCTCGTGCCTTTCCCGTACCCGTTCGGCACCCAATGCGTGCACCCGATTTGGTCCACATTCCAAAATGGCCGCCTTCCCATTTATCGTACAACGTTGACGCCAGAGGGTTTTCTGTGCGTCTTGGTGAATTGGACAAGTGTACCAAATTTCATGATCCTACGTGAAACTAAGGCCAATGTGGAGGGTAGTTTGAAATTTTCTAGGTGGCGCTCTTGAGCCGTTTCTTTTGAAATTTTGGCCACGCCCCCAAAATATGTAATCGTTCACCAGTCCTGATGAGTCTGCCAATTTTTGTGAGTTTTGGGATATGACAAAGCCCCCAAAAGGCCAAACGTATTGTGACGGCGTTGCGTCTGATTCGCCACATCGCCACGCCCACATGCTCCACCCAAAACAACCAGTCGTGGAAAGCTTGTTACAGCAACATGTCTTCGGTCACTGGACAGACCGTCACGCTGATTAGGTAACAGGTGTCCGATCGGGATGTTCAATGTACAACTGTACACTTCCTGTTGTGAGGGGGCGTGGCTTAATTATTGTCATGATTTGACCATTCAGTATTGCAGGGGACCGGATGTGGGTCAATCACTGAAGGTTTGATGTATTAGACTGTTTTCGTGTAGGTGCTATTAGTGTTTCGTTTGTGACGGCGTGACGGCTGATTCGCCACATCGCCACGCCCACATGCTCCACCCAAAACGGTCAGTGTTGGAAAGCTTGTTACAGCAACATGTCTTCGGTCACTGGACAGACCGTCCCGCTGATTAGGTAACAGGTGTCCGATCGGGACGTTCAATGTATAACTGTACACTTCCTGTTGTGAGGGGGCGTGGCTTAATTAATGTCATGATTTGACCATTCAGTATTGCAGGGGAGTGGTTGTGGGTCAATCACTGAAGGTTTGATGTATTAGACGGTTTTCGTGTAGGTGCTATTAGTGTTTCGTTTTTCATGGCGAGATGCCTAACTTTGAGGCCAGGCCACGCCCCTTCAGCATATATGAAAATGCGAGGTTTTGATCATTTGTTACTCCTGCATGTCTGAGTGATGAGTCTGCCAAATTTGGTGAGTTTTAGGGTATGATAAAGCCCCCAAAAGACCATTTCATTTTAGCTCCATTCATTTTCAATGGGAAAAAAATGGCCGAAAAGGCTTAATATTTCAAAAAGCGCAACTTGCAGCATTACCAAAAGTCATAGCTGGATTGTCCTGAACGAGCTGAACATTTTGATATATGAATCCGAAACACTCTCGTGCCTTTCCCGTGCCCGTTCGGCACCCAATGCGTGCACCCGATTTGGTCCACATTCCAAAATGGCCGCCTTCCCATTTATCGTACAACGTTGACGCCAGAGGGTTTTCTGTGCGTCTTGGTGAATTGGACAAGTGTACCAAATTTCATGATCCTACGTGAAACTAAGGCCAATGTGGAGGGTAGTTTGAAATTTTCTAGGTGGCGCTCTTGAGCCGTTTCTTTTGAAATTTTGGCCACGCCCCCAAAATATGTAATCGTTCACCAGTCCTGATGAGTCTGCCAATTTTTGTGAGTTTTGGGATATGACAAAGCCCCCAAAAGGCCAAACGTATTGTGACGGCGTTGCGTCTGATTCGCCACATCGCCACGCCCACATGCTCCACCCAAAACAACCAGTCGTGGAAAGCTTGTTACAGCAACATGTCTTCGGTCACTGGACAGACCGTCACGCTGATTAGGTAACAGGTGTCCGATCGGGATGTTCAATGTACAACTGTACACTTCCTGTTGTGAGGGGGCGTGGCTTAATTATTGTCATGATTTGACCATTCAGTATTGCAGGGGACCGGATGTGGGTCAATCACTGAAGGTTTGATGTATTAGACTGTTTTCGTGTAGGTGCTATTAGTGTTTCGTTTGTGACGGCGTGACGGCTGATTCGCCACATCGCCACGCCCACATGCTCCACCCAAAACGGTCAGTGTTGGAAAGCTTGTTACAGCAACATGTCTTCGGTCACTGGACAGACCGTCCCGCTGATTAGGTAACAGGTGTCCGATCGGGACGTTCAATGTATAACTGTACACTTCCTGTTGTGAGGGGGCGTGGCTTAATTAATGTCATGATTTGACCATTCAGTATTGCAGGGGAGTGGTTGTGGGTCAATCACTGAAGGTTTGATGTATTAGACGGTTTTCGTGTAGGTGCTATTAGTGTTTCGTTTTTCATGGCGAGATGCCTAACTTTGAGGCCAGGCCACGCCCCTTCAGCATATATGAAAATGCGAGGTTTTGATCATTTGTTACTCCTGCATGTCTGAGTGATGAGTCTGCCAAATTTGGTGAGTTTTAGGGTATGATAAAGCCCCCAAAAGACCATTTCATTTTAGCTCCATTCATTTTCAATGGGAAAAAAATGGCCGAAAAGGCTTAATATTTCAAAAAGCGCAACTTGCAGCATTACCAAAAGTCATAGCTGGATTGTCCTGAACGAGCTGAACATTTTGATATATGAATCGTTGAAATGGCACAAATACTCTAGGAGGAGTAGCGTGCCAAAAAACGTACGGACGGAAGATAGTAACTATAATAATAATATTATTAAATATAAACACAATCTCTATAGTGTGAATGCCTTGTTGGCATTCACACAACTAGAAAAACCGCATTTCCTGCGAAAATGCACGTGTGAATGCCTTAGCGCCGCTCCGCCCTTCTCGCGGCGACCGCGGGAAGTCGAGCTGGTCCACCCCGAAACGCTCTCGTGCCTTTCCCGTACCCGTTCGGCACCCAGTGCGTGCACTCAATTTGGTCCACATTCCAAAATGGCCGCCTTCCCATTTATCGTACAACGTTGACGCCAGAGGGTTTTCTGTGCGTCTTGGTGAATTGGACAAGTGTACCAAATTTCATGATCCTACGTGAAACTAAGGCCAATGCGGAGGGTAGTTTGAAATTATTCTAGGTGGCGCTCTTGAGCCGTTTCTTTTGCAATTTTGGCCACGCCCCCAAAATATGTAATTTTTCACCAGTCCTGACGAGTCTGCCAAATTTGGTGAGTTTTGGGATATGATAAAGCTCCCAAAAGGCCAAACGTATTGTGACGGCGTTACGTCTGATTCGCCACATCGCCACGCCCACATGCTCCACCCAAAACAACCAGTCGTGGAAAGCTTGTTACAGCAACATGTCTTCGGTCACTGGACAGACCGTCACGCTGATTAGGTAACAGGTGTCCGATCGGGATGTTCAATGTACAACTGTACACTTCCTGTTGTGAGGGGGCGTGGCTTAATTATTGTCATGATTTGACCATTCAGTATTGCAGGGGACCGGATGTGGGTCAATCACTGAAGGTTTGATGTATTAGACTGTTTTCGTGTAGGTGCTATTAGTGTTTCGTTTGTGACGGCGTGACGGCTGATTCGCCACATCGCCACGCCCACATGCTCCACCCAAAACGGTCAGTGTTGGAAAGCTTGTTACAGCAACATGTCTTCGGTCACTGGACAGACCGTCCCGCTGATTAGGTAACAGGTGTCCGATCGGGACGTTCAATGTATAACTGTACACTTCCTGTTGTGAGGGGGCGTGGCTTAATTAATGTCATGATTTGACCATTCAGTATTGCAGGGGAGTGGTTGTGGGTCAATCACTGAAGGTTTGATGTATTAGACGGTTTTCGTGTAGGTGCTATTAGTGTTTCGTTTTTCATGGCGAGATGCCTAACTTTGAGGCCAGGCCACGCCCCTTCAGCATATATGAAAATGCGAGGTTTTGATCATTTGTTACTCCTGCATGTCTGAGTGATGAGTCTGCCAAATTTGGTGAGTTTTAGGGTATGATAAAGCCCCCAAAAGACCATTTCATTTTAGCTCCATTCATTTTCAATGGGAAAAAAATGGCCGAAAAGGCTTAATATTTCAAAAAGCGCAACTTGCAGCATTACCAAAAGTCATAGCTGGATTGTCCTGAACGAGCTGAACATTTTGATATATGAATCGTTGAAATGGCACAAATACTCTAGGAGGAGTAGCGTGCCAAAAAACGTACGGACGGAAGATAGTAACTATAACTAGAAAAACCGCATTTCCTACGAAAATGCACGTGTGAATGCCTTAGCGCCGCTCCGCCCTTCTCGCGGCGACCGCGGGAAGTCCAGCTGGTCCACCCCGAAACGCTCTCGTGCCTTTCCCGTACCCGTTCGGCACCCAGTGCGTGCACTCAATTTGGTCCACATTCCAAAATGGCCGCCTTCCCATTTATCGTACAACGTTGACGCCAGAGGGTTTTCTGTGCGTCTTGGTGAATTGGACAAGTGTACCAAATTTCATGATCCTACGTGAAACTAAGGCCAATGCGGAGGGTAGTTTGAAATATTCTAGGTGGCGCTCTTGAGCCGTTTCTTTTGAAATTTTGGCCACGCCCCCAAAATATGTAATTTTTCACCAGTCCTGACGAGTCTGCCAAATTTGGTGAGTTTTGGGATATGATAAAGCTCCCAAAAGGCCAAACGTATTGTGACGGCGTTACGTCTGATTCGCCACATAACCACGCCCACATGCTCCACCCAAAACGGTCAGTGTTGGAAAGCTTGTTACACCAACATGTCTTCGGTCACTGGACACACCGTCACGCTGATTAGGTAACAGGTGTCCGATCGGGACGTTCAATGTACAACTGTACACTTCCTGTTGTGAGGGGGCGTGGCTTAATTAATGTCATGATTTGACCATTCAGTATTGCAGGGGACTGGTTGTGGGTCAATCACTGAAGGTTTGATGTATTAGACAGTTTTTGTGTAGGTGCTATTAGTGTTTCGTTTTTCATGGCGAGATGCCTAACTTTGAGGCCAGGCCACGCCCCTTCAGCATATATGAAAACGCGAGGTGTTGATCATTTATTACTGCCCCATGTCTGATTGATGAGTCTGCCAAATTTGGGGAGATTTAGGATATGATAAAGCCCCCAAAAGGCCATTTCATTTTAGCTCCATTCATTTTCAATGGGAAAAAAATGGCCGAAAAGGCTTAATATTTCAAAAAGCGAAAGTTGCAGCAGTACCAAAAGTCATAGCTGAATTGTCCTGAACGAGCTGAACATTTTGATATATGATATGTTGAAATGGCACGAAAACTGTAGGAGGAGTAGGACGCCAAAAAACGTACGGACGGAAGATAGTAACATATAAGAATAATAATAATAACTAGAAAATTTGCATTTCCTGCGAAAATGCACGTGTGAATGCCTTAGCGCCGCTCCGCCCTTCTTGTGGCGCCCGCGGGAAGTCGAGCTAGTTCACCCTGAAACACTCTCGTGCCTTTCCCGTACCCATTGGGCACCCAATGCGTGCACCCAATTTGGTCCACATTCCAAAATGGCCGCCTTCCCATTTATCGTATTACGTTGACGCCAGAGGGTTTTCTGTGCGTCTTGGTGAATTGGACAAGTGTACCAAATTTCATGATCCTACGTGAAACTAAGGCCAATGCGGAGGGTAGTTTGAAATATTCTAGGTGGCGCTCTTGAGCCGTTTCTTTTGCAATTTTGGCCACGCCCCCAAAATATGTAATTTTTCACCAGTCCTGACGAGTCTGCCAAATTTGGTGAGTTTTGGGATATGATAAAGCTCCCAAAAGGCCAAACGTATTGTGACGGCGTTACGTCTGATTCGCCACATCGCCACGCCCACATGCTCCACCCAAAACGGTCAGTGTTGGAAAGCTTGTTAGACCAACATGTCTTCGGTCACTGGACACACCGTCACGCTGATTAGGTAACAGGTGTCCGATCGGGACGTTCAATGTACAACTGTACACTTCCTGTTGTGAGGGGGCGTGGCTTAATTAATGTCATGATTTGACCATTCAGTATTGCAGGGGACCGGATGTGGGTCAATCACTGAAGGTTTGATGTATTATACAGTTTTCGTGTAGGTGCTATTAGTGTTTCGTTTGTGACGGCGTTACGTCTGATTCGCCACATTGCCACGCCCACATGCTCCACCCAAAACGGTCAGTGTTGGAAAGCTTGTTACAGCAACATGTCTTCGGTCACTGGACAGACCGTCACGCTGATTAGGTAACAGGTGTCCGATCGGGATGTTCAATGTACAACTGTACACTTCCTGTTGTGAGGGGGCGTGGCTTAATTATTGTCATGATTTGACCATTCAGTATTGCAGGGGACCGATGTGGGTCAATCACTGAAGGTTTGATGTATTAGACTGTTTTCGTGTAGGTGCTATTAGTGTTTCGTTTGTGACGGCGTGACGGCTGATTCGCCACATCGCCACGCCCACATGCTCCACCCAAAACGGTCAGTGTTGGAAAGCTTGTTACAGCAACATGTCTTCGGTCACTGGACAGACCGTCCCGCTGATTAGGTAACAGGTGTCCGATCGGGACGTTCAATGTATAACTGTACACTTCCTGTTGTGAGGGGGCGTGGCTTAATTAATGTCATGATTTGACCATTCAGTATTGCAGGGGAGTGGTTGTGGGTCAATCACTGAAGGTTTGATGTATTAGACGGTTTTCGTGTAGGTGCTATTAGTGTTTCGTTTTTCATGGCGAGATACCTAACTTTGAGGCCAGGCCACGCCCCTTCAGCATATATGAAAATGCGAGGTTTTGATCATTTGTTACTCCTGCATGTCTGAGTGATGAGTCTGCCAAATTTGGTGAGTTTTAGGGTATGATAAAGCCCCCAAAAGACCATTTCATTTTAGCTCCATTCATTTTCAATGGGAAAAAAATGGCCGAAAAGGCTAAATAATTCAAAAAGCTAAAGTTGCAGCATTACCAAAAGTCATAGCCGGATTGTCCTGAGCGAGCTGGACATTTTGATATATGAATTGTTGAAATGGCACCAAAACTGTGCGAGTAGTTACATGCCAAAAAACGTACGGAATGAAGATAGTAACTATAAATATAAACACAATCTCTATAGTGTGAATGCCTTGTTGGCATTCACACAACTAGAAAAACCGCATTTCCTACGAAAATGCACGTGTGAATGCCTTAGCGCCGCTCCGCCCTTCTCGCGGCGACCGCGGGAAGTCGAGCTGGTCCACCCCGAAACACTCTCGTGCCTTTCCCGTACCCGTTCGGCACCTAGTGCGTGCACTCAATTTGGTCCACATTCCAAAATGGCCGCCTTCCCATTTATCGTACAACGTTGACGCCAGAGGGTTTTCTGTGCGTCTTGGTGAATTGGACAAGTGTACCAAATTTCATGATCCTACGTGAAACTAAGGCCAATGCGGAGGGTAGTTTGAAATTTTCTAGGTGGCGCTCTTGAGCCCTTTCTGTTGCAATTTTGGCCACGCCCCCAAAATATGTAATTTTTCACCAGTCCTGACGAGTCTGCCAAATTTGGTGAGTTTTGGGATATGATAAAGCTCCCAAAAGGCCAAACGTATTGTGACGGCGTTACGTCTGATTCGCCACATCGCCACGCCCACATGCTCCACCCAAAACAACCAGTCGTGGAAAGCTTGTTACAGCAACATGTCTTTGGTCA
>JBBPBX010081306.1:0-15981 GCA_038048925.1 Garcialebias charrua | reverse complement strand
GTGTTCTGGGGGGGGCGTGTGTGGTGGACCACTAGGGGGCTCTACTCACACCCAGTGGACCGAATGTATTACAGGATGCTTTTATTGTGAAAGGTCCAGAGGACCGGATGTTATGTGGGTATATAAAGCAGTGTTGGGCGGGTTCCCGCCAGTTTAGTAAGATGTGATTAAAAGGTGAAGTTCTGCAGCCTGTCTCCTGTGTCGTCTCTTCACCCCCTCTTACAATCTTTCAGGTTTTACTGGATGTTCTTCTCAGCCTCATGGTTTCCTGGATGCTAAATGGAAATGGCTGAAAACAAAGAGGTCTGAGTTTTCATTCATTCATTCTTTTCATTCATTCAACCTTTATTTAGAAAGGTTAATGCCATGAGACATGAATCAGATTCTGGTGTTTGTGTTGGGTACTGAAGACAGACCAGTCCTCGCTGCTCTCTGAAATCATCCAACATTGTCATCTCTGTTTATCTGTGTTTAAAAATGAAGTTGAAACGCTGAAGAACTCAGATCCTGCTCTTTGGATTTTGGGGAAACGTTTTGCTAAAATGTTGCAGTTTATGGTAACGTCTGAATTTCAAGACAGTGGGCTTTGTAAATGGATAACCAGCTGAATGTCTGAAAGGTTGCAGTTTTGGCTCGATGAGTTCTGGTTTTGAGAAACGGATGAAAATAAAATCTATTTGTTTCAGTTTTATCATGTTATAGAAGACAGAATATATAAAACAAACACTTGCAGACCAAATGAAAACTGTACACGGTGTAAGAGGTTATGAGGAGGTCAATATTAATACTGACCTCTTTACCTTAATTAATTTATTCAGATTGAATAGTAATTTCACGGATTCTCTTCTTTTTCAGTTTACCCAATATTTCTGTGATCTTTATGATGGATAAATAAACAGAGCCATTAAGTGACAATGGACATTGACTTAGTTTGATATGTCAAAGAGACACTATCATTTATTTAAAATAAATCAACTAAATTAACACCATTACACTTGATTGACATGATTTCACTTTCTTTCAATTCAGATACGTCAGCACACTTAAATTTAACACAACAGACATAAATACTAGATGTTAAACATATTTAGTCTGTGGGCTCTTTAACTTAAAAAATAGTTTCCAGCTTAGATTGAGAGGGGAAAGAGTAGGAGGAAAGATTTAAGAAGAAGTTATCGTGAGCATGATACCAGAGTGACACTTCTCATCCGACTTCTGCTAAAATCCAGGTACGTTTTGTAAACAGCTCTTTACCTTTTGACGACAGCCCGGTAAGAGGGAAGACCTTGTAGCCTTTCAGATGCACGGATCCTTGTGGGAACCAGTACAATACCTTCAAGCAGGGTTCTGGTTTACGTTTCCAACGTCTCCTGGTTTTGCGTTGGTCATCAGAGAATATGTCAGCTTCAGGCCTCTGACTTCAAGATAAACTTATTCCAAGGAGGAATAAACAAAGTTCTTGATCTTATGCTTGTTCGAAGTGGACTCATAACAGCAAGTCATCAGTCCTTAGCTGAAGACGCAGGTCGTTAGCTCTTGACCAAACGTACCCAGCTCTTTGGGAAAGGTTCACATCTCTTTGAAGTTCCCAGCAAACTCTGAAGCGTTCTCGCACAGTTAGAACTTAAAAAGCAGGAACAAAGAGAGGAGTGCACTTGCCTTATCAGGCCCAAGGTTACAGCCAGAGCAGAGGGAGATTTGTTTAGGAAAAGACAGAGAAGCTGGAGCCTTGTTCATGAAAAACAACGGATTAAACTGTCTTCTTATTTCTAAACAAAACAGTCGGGTCTCTGTGACCCGAGATTTCACCTTTAACACCGCAGTGAACACAACTCTTAAAGAATAACACAGCTTAAAAGCACACATCATGAAAATGACAAAGGTTATTCTTTTGATCACATCAGCCTAAAATCAAAGATAGAAATAGTCTCTTTTTGGTGACTATGTTATCAGATTATAGCTAAATGAATGATTTTGTAGTAAATGTCTTGCTTTACTGAAAGGTCAGTAAAGGTCATCACTGGACAGTTCAAAAACCTTAGTTTGACCCTGGGTAGGTCCATTACAACGGTCTAAAAAGTTTCAATTCATTCATTCAAGCTATATTTCTACAGGTTAGTCCCACTGAGCCTTGGGGACTCATTTACAAGAGAGACCAGATTAAAATAAAAGACATCACAAACAATGAAACTGTGTTCAGAGCCCACTCTGTTCCAAACAAACATCTGTTTGCATCAGACAGCTCAGATGTTCAGATCACAAACAGATGTGGATGCAGAGACGACTCGCCTTCAGGTTGATGATGAGCGCTTTGATGCACCAGGACTACAACACATCATCAGCCATCACCTTCATCAAACACGCACTTCAGATCGTGTGTGTGTGTGTGTGTGTACGTGTGTGTGCGTGTGTGTGTGTGTATGTGTGTGAGACAGAGAAAGATTGAGAGATGTAACAGTTGACCTAACTTTCAACACTTGCTCTTCTCAAGGGCGGACGTCTCCTCTCGGTCTCCGCTTTGCTTTGTCTTGGCTGTGAAACTGTCTGAGAGCCTCTCTTCTACAAAATCTTCTGAATCACAACTATGGACTTATAGTTTAGGGATGGGACCATTAGATGGCGGTAATACACCGGAAGGTTGTAAGCTGCCGTTAAACCTCACGGAAGAAGAAGAAGAAGAACAACTATGGACTTCAATTTGATCAGTTGGTCCCTCAACACAACTGATATTATTTCTTCAACAAGAAGACAGGCTGTAGGCGAGACGATTTGCCCTGTTGTCATGCACACATCTGGATATCTCATCAATTTGAAGACTTGATGATGTGTCTATCTCTGTTGTCATCTGTGGATCTTAAGGACACATATTTAATTGGATTTATGATAACTGGTTCCTGCTCTTTGGATTTGGCTGGTTCCCCAACACACAAGGAAGTCGTCAACAGCAATTCTGGACCTGGTCAGGCTGCCTGCCTTACATGATGCTTGGTTCATGTGTCGAGAATCCAGACTTTTGGCTGAATGGATCAAATCTCGGGGATTTTCTCAGGCATGCTCCATTCGTTTTGTCATTTTTAATTTGGACATTTTGGAAGCGAGTGGACTGACACAGACTGAAGTTGATGTCATTAAAGTTCTGCCTGTCCCCAAAACAATTGTGTTTATCTGACATTCAGCTCCATGACTGACAGGCCGTCTTATCTCAACACGCCTGAGAAGTTTTGTAAACCTGACACTCTCATCCTCCCAAACCTTCTGCTGAGGAATTCCACTGACTTTTCAGAGGAGCCCAGCTGAATAAACATTCTGTCATCATTTCAGGACTCTGGATTCGCCTCTGGCTGTCCTCGGCAGCCCCCCACACACACACACATGAGTGTGCACAGATCTCCAGAGGGAACTACTGTAAAGTGATTCTATCTGAACTCTGCAGTGCCTCTACGGGCTGGCTGCTCACCGCCTTTGAGTCCCCCCCCCGCCCTCTGCGTAATGTCGGCGTCATTATGTGCTTGTGTGCAAGATTTTTTTTCATTACCACATTTTTGACCTTCAAACAGAAATCAAAAATGTGTTAGGAATTTTTTGTTGTCTCCAAACCCTATGTCATTTTTAACCACTTTTATTGTCTGTCCAACAGATCTCGCTTGTAAATGAGTCTTTGAGGCTCAATGTGACTTATCTGTTTAAATAAAGGTTGAATAAAAAAAAAAAACTCCATTTGTCCTAAATGGTGATTCCTTTCTCACTTCAGAAATATAAACTTTCCCTCTAAATGCAGCTCAGTTCAATCTTTGATGCAGCAACCAGCAAAACAAAAAACTTTCCTCCTTTTGAAACGAAATGTCTGAGTACAGACATGTAAAAGTCCTCTCCATTTGTCGTTCCGAAAAGGAAAATAAACTTTTAAAAAATCAGTGCACCGATGACATTTATAAAACAACAAAACTATTCTTTGGGAATGTTACTTGCAAAAACAGATATATAAATATAGTTTGTAATATTAAAGCAAATCTAAAATAAGCTGCAGGCTTATAAAGGTCCCAGTGATCTGGATCAACACTTTCCTTTGGCAAGAAATACCTAAAATTCAAGTGACACGTTGTCAGAAACATATCAGCGATCGTAACAAGTCTTTGTAGAGTTGCTGCTTCATCTTCTGGACCTCTCTTCAGGTTGTGCTGATTTCTTTCCCACAAAACTCTCTGCAACACATAAATTCAGATCTTGTTACTCCATCGTGTGTGCACCGCCGTCTGAAAACGTTTGATTTCATGTGACTCACAAAGCTTTCTTGTCGTCCGTCACGTAAGCACATATTGGCCTGTATTCCACCAGCTTTGCTTTCAGAGTGTCAATCTCCTTTGTCCAGGCCTCAGACTCTGCAGTTAGTGTATCTTGGTGACAAAAGAAGAAATTACAGTAATTAAATATTTTATTTGTGCACTTCGACACATGATGGCAGCAGAGCAGAAACTATTTGTACCTGTTGTCTTCTTTTGCTCCTCCTCTGTGGACTCCACCTCCTTGGTTTGTAATTTCTACACAACAGGGGCCATATGTTAGTCATCTTTAGGTTAATTAGTTAAATTTACTGGGGAAAAAATGGACATGCACAAAGATTCAGTATTAAATTAATAGATTTTTAACACAGAATAATGATATTCATAAGATGAGCGCAAAAACCAAGTAGATAGTAATAGTTGGCTTTTATGTCAATTCTCAAGTACCAAACTTGTAGTAATATTTGAAAAATACTGTATTTTCTGGCGTATAAGTCACAGTTTTTTTTTTTTTTGGGGGGGGGCAAAGATTTGTCAGTCATGTAACTTATACGCCGAAATGACATATACGTTTTTTCCCCCATATTCATAATGCAATTTTTGACTGATGCTTTAAATTTTTAAGAACTGCAGCAGCGAGTCCTCCCATGCACATTTCACTCAACTGGTGCAGACAGAAGAACAATGGAGAACTAGCGGCTCAGGCCGCAATGGATGAATGAATGGATGGCACTGCCCACGGGAAATGAAGCTGTTTTGACCATTAAAGTGCATTTATTAAGGAAAAGTTAATCTGACACACTTTTGCTATAATGTCGAGCAAACAAATAATTGTTTTTAAGTGTTAATCTTGTTAAATTTCTAAGAACTGCAACAGCGAGTCCTCCCATGCGCTCGCTTCACTCAGCTGGTGCAGGTGGAAGATCGTTGGAGAGCTAGTGGCTCCGGCCAAGATGGATGGATGGTGCCGTGCCCCTCAGGCAAAATGAAGCTGTTTTGACCATTAAATAAATGCATAATAAATGCAACCCATCAGCAATGACACATAATGAATGCAGCTTATTCACCAATATAGGTTTTTTTTCCCTCTACATGATGCTTTTATGGACTGATGCGACTTATACTCTGCAGCGACTTACACACCAGAAAATACGGTACCCTTCGATAAAAGTACATGACACATTCTGCAGCAACTTATTTTTACTTTAATTTGAAATAGAAAATAAATCCGTCATGTGGATGCATCACACTCAGAAAACTTAGAAATGAGGATTTTTGATTACATGGCAATAATTAAATCCCTTTTACTTGGAACATGTCTTTGTCAGTTGTTTAAATCCCTGGTGTTTTATGCATGTGTTGAGGTTTTAGATCCCTTGCAAAGGCTTAACATTTTTAAAGTATTTGACAGAAGCCAAGTAAATTCTCTGAAATGGCTTTGAATTTAACCTGAATGGGCTGCCTGCAGCCAATACGCAAAAACTTTTAAGCAAACATAATGGTGCATTCACACCTAACAGCGTTTCAACGGCAGGAGCGTCCAGCTTACATGCAAAGTCAATGGGGGACGCGCTTCCAGCCGCGTCTTGGCGTCGGGCGTCACGTCACGTGCGTGTTGAGCGGGATGGAAAGCGTTTTTCCGTGCACGTGTTAGTCTTGAGGAACAAGAACTTTTTTTGTTGACAAGCATGCATGTTAGGTTAAATGGTAGCTATTAACAGTCTGTAGGTGTGGGTCAGGGTGTGAACAGTCTGTAGGTCAGGGTGTGAAAGGTTGTTCGTCTCGTTTGCCTCACAGACCAGAAAGGAAAAGCAGATAAAGAAAATGGAAGTTTTAATGTCACTGTCAATGTCAGCACATAAAAACAACAAAAGCTGACCAAAGTGCTTTACAAGTCAAATTAAAATCAAAAGAACAAGAAAATACATCTTGTGCCGCTGTGGAAGCACAAGCACGTTAATAAAAAATATAAAAATACAGCACACAACAATAAGAAAAATCAGGTATAACTGGTTCTCAAACTCTGCATGGATCAAACACCAAGGAAAAAAGATGAGTGTTGAGCAAAGATTTAAAAGTCTGTACAGTCTCAGCGATCTTTAAATGATCAGGTCAACTGTTCCACGATTTTAGAGAATCAACCGAACAGAAGCCTGATCAGCTCTGGACTTCAGTTTGGATCTGGAGACATCTAAGAAAAACTGTTTGGTTGACTGGAGTGCTCTTATTGGAGTGTAGATGTTAAGATCACATCAATATGATGGGGCCACACATTTTAAGACTTTAAAAACAATCAATAAAATCTTAAAATCAACCCTGAAGTGGCCAGGAAGCCAGTGAGTATGTGTTTGTGCTTTCCTGTTGCTGGTCTCTCTTGTAAACCAGTCCCCAATGCCCAGTGGTATTAACCTGTATAAATAAAGGTTGAATAAAATAAAATAAAATAAAAGATAAGCTGCTGTGTTCTGGATGGTTTGTAAGCAATGTAAAGGTGATTTATCTAAACCAACAGCATTACAGTAGTCCAAACGAGAAGTTATAAAAGTGTGAATCGCCTTTTCAAGGTCTCTCAAAGAAAGATAAGACTTCATCTTGGCAATGAGTCTTACTTGGAAGAAACTGGATTTCAAAACTGCATTTATCAGTTTGTCTAATTTAAAAGTGCTATCAAAAATTACTCCCCAGATTCCTGACATCGGCGTGGCTGTATGAAGCCAAGGGGCCAAGAGTGTCAAGGACATTACATTTACCAAAGCTAATGACTTCAGTTTTATTTTCATTTACATGTATATTCAAATTTTTTTAGTTTCAATCAGACTAATGTCGTTTAGACAGTACCGGTAGTTCCAGTGTGGAGTTACCTTGTCTGACTTAATAGGCAGATACAACTGCATGTCATCAGCAAAGCGGTGAAAAGAGATATTATATTTTCTAAAGATTAACCCCAAAGGCAACATGTAAAGTTGAAAAGCAGTGGGCCTAAAATAGACCCTTGAGGGACCCCACATTCCAGAGGAGCCGCAGAAGAACATTCCCCTAAATGAAGAGAAAAACTCCTGTCAGGTTGGATCTAAACCAGTTTTAAAATACTTCATGTCAAAGTAAGCGCATCTATTAAAAACAGAAGTTGTCAGAAATTTGGGTAACATCTGAGGAAAAATAAATTTAATTGTTGTAACAAAATAAACAAGAACAAGTATCACAAAAACTGAAAGGTAGGTCAGATGTTAGCTTATGCTTCTCACTTAGGGATCTAAAGCTTGTTGCGGGCCTGTATTTCACGCACAACTTTACTTTAAGAGTAATGAGGATTTACACTTGAATAAGTCACCAAATGAGTTGTAGATGAATCATTCTAGTGACTTTATGGCAAAAGGGTGATCGATTGGTGGATCATGGCAGTGATGTTCAGATATAATTTTTTTATATATATATTTACTGTGATTCCATCCATCCATCCATCCATTCTCTTCCGCTTATCCGAGGTTGGGTCGCGGGGTAGCAGCCTAAGTAAGGAGGCCCAGACTTCCCTCTCCCCAGCCACTTGGAGCAGCTCCTCCAGGGGAATCCCAAGGCGTTCCCAGGCCAGCCGAGAAACATAGTCCCTCCAGCGTGTCCTGGGTCTTCCTCTGGGTCTCCTCCCGGTGGGACATGCCCGGAACACCTCACCAGGGAGGCGTCCAGGAGGCATCCTAACCAGATGCCCGAGCCACCTCAACTGGCTCCTCTCGATGTGGAGAAGCAGCGGCTCTACTCCGAGTCCCTCCCGGATGACTGAGCTTCTCACCCTATCTCTAAGGGAGAGTCCAGACACCCTGCGGAGAAAACTCATTTCAGCCGCTTGTATCCGAGATCTCGTTCTTTCTGTCACAACCCAAAGCTCATGACCATAGATGAGGGTGGGAACATAGATCGATCTGTAAATTGAGAGCTTTGCCTTTTAACTTAGCTCTCTCTTCACCACGACAGACTGGTACAACGCCCGCTTCACTGCGGACGCTGCATCTATCCGCCTATCGATCTCACGCTCCAGTTTTCCCTCATTTGTGAACAAGACCCGAGATACTTAAACTCCTCCACTTGGGGCAGGACCTCCTCCCCGACCTGGAGAGGGCACTCTACCCTTTTCTGGCTCAAGACCATGGCCTTGGATTTGGAGGAACTGATCCTCATCCCGGCCTCATCACACTCGGCTGCAAACCGCTCCAGCAAAAGCTGTAGATCACGACCTGATGAAGCCAATAGGATCACATAATCTGCAAAAAACAGAGAAGTGATTCTAAGGCCACCAAAACGGATCCTCTCAACACCTTGGCTGCACCTAGAAATTCTGTCCATAAAAGTTATGAACAGAATCGGTGACAAAGGGCAACCTTGGCGGAGTCCAACTCTCACTGGAAACGAGCCTGACTTACTGCCGGCAATGCGGACCAAGCTCTGACACCGGTCGTACAGGGACCTAACAGCCCATATCAAAGGGCCTGGTACCCCATACTCCCGGAGTACCCCCCACAGAACCCCCCGAGGGACGCGGTCGAATGCCTTCTCCAAGTCCACAAAGCACATGTAAACTGGTTGGGCAAACTCCCACGCACCCTCCAGGACCCTGTTGAGGGTGTAGAGCTGGTCCAGTGTTCCACGACCAGGACGAAAACCACACTGCTCCTCCTGAATCCGAGGTTCGACTATCCGACGGACCCTCCTCTCCAGAACCCCTGAATAGACCTTACCAGGGAGGCTTAAGAGTGTGATCCCCCTATAGTTGGAACACACCCTACGGTCCCCCTTTTTGAATAGGGGAACCACCACCCCAGTCTGCCAATCCAAGGGAACTGCCCTCGATGTCCACGCGATATTGCAGAGTTGCGTAAGCCAACACAACCCTACAACATCCAGAGCCCTAAGGAACTCTGGGCGAATCTCATCCACCCCTGGGGTCCTACCACCGAGGAGCTTTTTAACCAACTCGGTGACCTCAGCACCAGAGATTGATGAGCCCGACCCAAAGTCCCAAAGCTCTGCTTCCTCAGTGGAAGAAGTGCCAGTAGGATTGAGGAGGTCTTCGAAGTATTCCAGCCACCGACTCACAACATCCCGAGTTGAGGTCAACAGCACGCCACCCCCACCATAAATGGTGTTGGTCGCGTACCGATTTCACCCCCTGAGACGCCGGATGATGGACCAGAATCGCCTCAAAGCCGTACGGAAGTCATTCTCCATGGCCTCTCCGAACTCCTCCCACGCCTGAGTTTTTGCCTCAGCAACCACCCGAGCTGCATGCCGTTTGGACTGCCGGTACCCATCAGCTGCTTCCAGGGTCCCACAGGCCAAAAAGGCCCAATAGGACTCCTTCTTCAGCCTGACAGCATCCTTCACCGCCAGTGTCCACCACCGGGTTTGAAGGTTGTCGCCACGACAGGCACCAAGAACCTTGCGGCCACAGTTCCGATAAGCTGCCTCGACAATAGAGGCGCGGAACATGGCCCACTTGGACTCAATGTCCCCCGCCTCCCTCGGAACGTGTTCAAAGCTCTCCCGGAGGTGGGAGTTAAAGCTCCGTCTTACGGGAGACTCTGCCAGACGTTCCCAGCAGACACTCACAATACGTTTGGGTCTGCCAGGTCTGACCAGCATCCTCCCCCACCATCGGAGCCAACTCACCATCAGGTAGTGGTCAGTTGACAGCTCCGCCTCTCTCTTCACCTGAGTGTCCAAGACATGCGGCCACAGATCAGAAGAGACGACAACAAAGTCAATCATCGAACTGTGACCTAGGATGTCCTGGTGCCAAGAGCACATATGGGCACCCTTATGCTTGAACATAGTGTTTGTTATGGACAATCCAAGATGAGCAAAGAAGTCCAATAACAGAACACCACTCGGGTTCAGATCAGGGGGGCGTTCCTCCCAACCACACCCCTCCAGGTCTCACTGTCATTGCCCACGTGAGCGTTGAAGTCCCCCAGTAGAACAAGGGAGTCCCCAGGAGGCGCACTCTCCAATACCCCCTCCAAGGACTCCAAAAAGGGTGGGTAATCTGCGCTGCCGTTTGGCGCATAGGCACAAACAACAGTCAGAGCCCGTCCCCCCACACGTAGGCGAAGGGAGGCTACCCTCTCGTTCACCGGGGTGAACCCCAACGTACAGGCACCAAGATGGGGGGCAACAAGTATGCCCACTCCTGCTCGGCGCCTCTCACCAGGGGCAACTCCAGAGTGGAAGAGTGTCCAACCCCTCTCAAGGAAACTGGTTCCAGAGCCAGAGCCATGCGTTGAGGTGAGTCCGACTATTTCTAGCCGGAACCTCTCAACCTCACACACTAGCTCAGGCTCCTTCCCCACAGAGAGATGACGTTCCACGTCCCAATATAGCCAGCTTCTGTAGCCGAGGATCAGACCGCCAGGGTCCCACTCCCTGCCCTCGGCCACCACCCATCCCACATTGCACTCGACCCCTTTGGCCCCTCCCACAGGTGGTGAGCCCATGGGAAGAGGGACCCACGTCTCCTCTTCGGGCTATGTCCGGTCGGGCTCCATGGGTAAAAGCCCGGCCACCAGGCGCTTGCCAGCGTGCCCCACCTCCGGGCCCGGCTCCAGAGTGGGGCCCCGGTGATCCACGTCAGGGCGAGGGAACATTTAGTCCATTTATTGTACTCGTCATAAGGGGTCTTTGGGCTGCACTTTGTCTGGTCCCTCACCTAGGACCACCTAGCTGCCTTGGGTGACCCTACTAGGGGCATGGAGCCCCTGACAGCACAGCTTCTATAGGATCATTGGGACACTCAAACCCCTCCACCACGGTAAGGTGGCAAACCAGGGAGGAGTATTTACTGTGAAAATTGTTCCCCATCCCATTTTATTGGTTTTTATTTACTGTGATTAAACCAATAAAATGGGATTGGGGACAATGGGAGCTAACTTTTACAACATCATAATAATAATACAATTATGTTAATGCAGTCTTTGAGGGGTCCATTGGTGAAGGTTGTCCTTGGTATTTGGGGCTTTTAAAGACGTGTGATGAATCTTGTCTGGGGCTTGATACAGGTTGGTGTTTGCACCTGCTTGACAGGAAAGATTCAGACCATCTCTTGTCTTCTGTCCTTGGCAATACCTTTGACTAATGTCCAAAATGTCCCCTAGGCAAGATGAATGTTCATAGCTGCCTCAGGTCCTTGGTTAGATGAAAGCCCTCCTGTGTCTCAGTGCTCAAAGTTCAACTCAACAAACCTGCCAGGACTGTTGGAGCCAAGGTGACAGTCAAGATTATTCAATGAGCCTCACTTTTAGATTGTCAGAAGCTTCATTGTCCAACTTTCCCTTTTGTTAAAATCCAAAACATGTGCTCGGAGATATTAACACTGGTGTAGAATAAAGAGAAATACCTAAACTTGTCCAGTGTATGGAGACTGCTTTTCTAAAACATACATCCAAACATGCACAAACCTAAAGAAAAAGAACAATTCAAAGCAAATTTTATGAAATCCTTCAAGCAATTTCTCTCATTCATAGTTATTGTGGAACTTACACACAAAACATTCACAAGTGGTGATCATTTTGTTGCGTTCTTATTGTTAGATGTCGAACCCAAGTGCAGGTAGACCACGGAGACTCAGGGATTTACAATAACGCTCCACTTTAAATTGCAGAAGGGAGGGTGTCTGCTCAAAAATCCACCTGATGGGGAACTTTGGAAGGCAGACAGGACCGGCCCAAGCCTACATGGGGCCCTAAGCAAAATTTGGTTTAGGGCCCTCTATTTCTTCTAATAATGTAGATTACTGCAATCAACAATCAGATGACCAGATCATTCACCATCTAACATAATATCGCCCGCTTTTTACCCTTACTGTCTTTTTACAGAAAAAAAATACATGGTTATGATGGGCCGGATTTGGCCCACGGTCCTTGAGTTTGACACATATAATCTAGCGGTACGAAAAGTGACAAAAAACAAACAAACATGCAATGTATTTTACAGCAAATGTGTCATCTGGTTTATTAGTTTGGTTCCCAAGAACTGCAGCAGTAATATTCAAACTAATTTGTAGTGCAAGATCAACAAACATCAAATAAAACATCTTAAATGCATAAAAATAAATAAAATTGTGCAAAAAAACAGACAAAATTAAATAAATAAAAATCCAGGAAATAAATAACGTATGAGCAATTACTTGAAACCTAGCCTGGCCCTCACCTTCCTACACAGCTCCGCTCAATTCTCATTTCCCTTCACTGCTCCGTCTGGGACTTCTCCCATAGAGAAGGATTTCGCCGGTAGATTTTTGACCGGACCAATCAGAGAACAGAAGGCGGAGTTTTGAACGACGTCGATTTCATGCGCAGTTTGCCCTGCTCAAAATGGCTTGCCTGCACGAAGGAATTTACAAGAAAACACGGTAAAAAACTATTTCTTTGCTGAAAAAAAATATATTTCTTAGCTAACGTTATAGCAGAAGGGTTCCTGAGCTTAACAGTTCTTAAATCAATTCACGAAATGGTCAAATCTGCTGGATTTTAATTGTTTTGGTTTGACTTTTTCCAGACAGCCTCGGGGGCGCTACGAAAATAAATTATAAAAAAATTGAATTTTATCTCAAATGTTTCATCCAGGCCAACAGTCAGTAAATTAAAGACATATAATTACCAGTGGTGGGCAACGCTAATAAAAAAATTAGTTCCACAATTTCTAAAACGCTTATTAATTTTTTTAGGTCCACAATTTCAAAAGCACAAATGTCTTATGAAAATTAGGGGAAGCTAATCTAATCCGCTATTTATATTCGACAATTGGTAGCCGGCAGCGTTATGCAATATTTGCACTACACTGCCAACTGAAAAGTAACTAAAATGATCCTAAAAGGATGAAATTACAAAAATCAAAGGATTTATTTAATACTTTACGTACATATATTCTATTCGGCCACGAAATTAACAAAAAAGAATGATCTTTTAATCCCTAAGACCACTTTTAAATCTGAAATACACGGGCGTTTCGCCACCGCATTTATACATAAAAGTAACCAAAATACATAAAACTAACGACTCACCGTCGAGTGGTGGACACAAAACACACAATAAAATCCTCCGGCCGCGTTAATTTGGCTTGAAACAGCGGGGTTCTCTGCGGATTTATCCATTAGTAACCCAGCACAACCAGCTGGACACAGAGTTAGCGTCCAGTTCACCTCTGACCCGGAAGATGTCAACAGATTTAATGAAAAGTAACTAAAATACATAAAACTAACGACTCACCGTCGAGTGGTCGACACAAAACACACAATAAAATCCTCCGGCCGCGTTAATTTGGCTTGAAACAGCGGGGTTCTCTGCGGATTTATCCATTAGTAACCCAGCACAACCAGCTAGCCACAGAATTAGCGTCCAGTTCACCTCTGACCCGGAAGATGTCAACAGATTTAATGAAAAGTAACTAAAATACATAAAACTAACGACTCACCGTCGAGTGGTCGACACAAAACACTTAATAAAATCCTCCGGCCGTGTTAATTTGGCTTGAAACAGCGGGGTTCTCTGCGGATTTATCCAAGAAACCCAGCACAAGCAGCTAGCCACAGAATTAGCCCCTGAGTTCACCTCTGACCCGGAAGATGTCAAGATGGAATAGTCCATTTTTAGTAGGGGAATACAGAAATCGACCGGTTTTTGTATTGTGTTTTTAAGATCGTTTTCATCGCAACTATAATTATTTTTATGTTAAATGTACATTAACAAGCATGAGCAATGTTAGTGATGTAGGTGACTGGCCGGGGCGCGGCAGGGCTGGACCCCTGCTGATTTGGGACCCCAAGCAACGGCATCATTTGCTACATGGTAGATCTGTGTCTGTTCGCTCTCTGCTCCCCCTCCAACCCTCCCTCCTCTCTGTTCTTTACGGTGAGGGAGGAGAAAAAGGCAAAACAAGCAGCTACGGAGCCAGCATAAGAGCCTGTAATAAGTTTATTCGTTTTTACTGATAGATAATTAGTTATTAGCGGTACTGCATTTTAAATAAAAATAGCACAAATCCGCTTATGAATTATAAAAGTTAGTCAAACCACAAAAACGCTGACAAAAAGTTTAGGTCCACTGTAAGCGGATTAGCGCTTTAGCGGTCCCTAGCGTTCATGTGCCCACCTTTGATAATTACACACTGGTAGCAGAAAAAATATCCACCGAGTGGTTTCTGAGCCGTTTATCTGAACAGCCCTCGCCAGGCTAACTGGACTGGACAGGCTAATGTGACGTATGTTGCAGCCAAACGTTAACGATTGGGTAACCTCAGCAGAGGCCACGCCTCCAGCAAGAATCTGTTCTCTATAGAGAAAGTCCAGACCCTAGTACGAAGCGAAGGACAAGGGTCTGGTTTTAACCAGGCTACTTGAAACCATGTAAAATAGTTTAAAAATACATTTTAAATTGAATAATTAGTTCTTAAAACTATTTAAATCTATGCAACAATTTGCAAAAGCTGAACTTAAAATTTTTGACCCGTTTGTTACTTCTTCCTCAATACTTCACTAACTTCCTAAAACCTGTGCTTCCACTTAGGGGGGCCCCTAGTGGCCCCGGGGCCCTAAGCAGCTGCTTAGTTTGCTTATGCCTTGGGCCAGTCCTGAAGGCAGATAAAAAAAAGGTTCCTCAAGCTGATGTCAAAGGACAGTGGTTGGACAGTCTCTGTCTTTTAGCTGCTTCATTTAGCGGTCTGCTCATCCTCTGTCACACCAACCGTCTGGATATCCTTCCTCACTACATCCTCAAACCTTCTCGGTGGTCTTCTTCTTTTCTTCCACGTTTGACATGCTTTGTCCGTTAAATTCACTTCCCATACTCGGCACACGCCAAAACCAGCTCAGCTTTGTCTCCTAAACCGTTCATCGCACAAAATTCTGAACACCTCCAGCTCTGAGTTGTTAAGAGATTTGAGCTCTGAGGTCTGTCCACCTGTCTATCACAAGTTTGCCATCCTTGCACAAGCATCCTGCACTAACCCTCTACCTGCCACACCAGACCTAAACCACCATTCGTTCATCAGCACCTTATAGATGCACAAAGATATGCGCAAACCGTTCTGGCTAATAATCAACACTCAAAGCAAACGCTCTTTCTTACAAGTGATGTTTGATTTTGGAGTTTTATACTGGATACACTCCCTGATGCAACACTACCCATCAATGCACATTTAGCACCAGCAGTAACGCTGTACACAATATTTCAGCATGACTTTAAGGAGCTGTTCATTTACACAAGAGAGTTTCCCGTCGAGCTAGTCACACTTTACTTGATCTTCAACCGGTACAAGGACAACAAGGCGCCGGACATCCCGATGCAGTATGGTACTTTGGTAAACTGTCTTGGGATCTCTGGTGACAGGTTTCGGAGTCTTCAACAAAACACTGGAACTTGGAGAGACTTTCACATAGACATCTCGGACGACACCTCTGGGATCTGGATTCACACTGATAACTTTTGCAAGCTTGAACTGCCCTCTTAGTGCGTTTTGGTCGCAGAGCCAAACTATGTCTCCAACAGCAACATTTCTTTCAGTAGTGTGCCACTTACTGCGAATGAAGAGGTTTGGACCAGCGAGCTGGCTCCAGGACTTCCAGAAGTTGTTGACCATGTTTTGCATTTGTTGGAGTCGTTTGAAGGGGTAGACAGTATAGTCAATACTTTTAAAGTCACCATTCTGTGTAGCTCGT
>JBBPBX010081305.1:0-15982 GCA_038048925.1 Garcialebias charrua | reverse complement strand
CTGCAGGCAAATGCTCAATAATACCCCTATATGGTTATTTTAATATATTTAAATTTGCATTTAAATGTGTCTATTTTCAATGGGCATATATGCAGTTAAGACAGGTAGCTTAGTGCACCCCTAGTTTTTCAACATTAACAATATAATATAATCTAGTCTAAAAAAATGATTTTTGTGGGGGAGGTGGGGTTGTATACAATAGTATGTGTGGTGCGGCCTAAGCATTTGTCTTTGTTGTTGCTTTTTCTTACGCTACTTTTACTTTTATACTTTTAAGTAGTTTTGAAACCAGTACTTTTTTACTTTTACTTGAGTAAAAAGCTAGAGTTGATACTTCTACTTCTACAGAAGTAATTTTAAATCCCAGTATCTATACTTCTACTTGAGTAATGAATGTGAATACTTTTGACACCACTGGCGTCTAACTGTCTGTCTTCTCCTAAAACAAAGCCTATCTGTTCTTCTAAGCTGACCTTCATGCGTTCCGGCTCTCTCTCACTGGCAAAACAAGCCAGCAAGAGAATTGAACGTAACGTTGCTCACACTTTCACCTCCCGTCTGAGCAGATGGATTTACTGAGTCAACCCTCCTCTTTTTAAGGTTTCACTTCCTGTAGGAGCCTAGAGTCTGTTGGAACTTGCAGAGAGTTTGCTGAGGTCCTCAAGACATGAGGTTCCCCAAAGAGCTGAATGAACGCCAGTCACACGCTAAGGACACGTCATTCAGTTAAAGACTTATAACATGCCAAGTTATAAGTCATCTAAAAAAGAGCTGAAAAGCTCCATCTGAATGAAACTCATTCAAAGAATCTTTTATCTTGAAAAGCCAAACCGGAACTGAGGTCGCTACTTCGGGAGGTCGACGCAGATCTCATGGAAGCCGCTGGAAGGTGAACAGCTGAAGCCTGATCAACATGAGAAGCACGGACGGACGGTCTGTGTACGTTGAGGCTAATCTACTTTACCGTAGCCGAGATGAAGAATCTTCGCCAGGTAAAGAGTCGTTGATCCCCGCGGGCGAGAGTCTAGCTGAAGCCGACGAAGAGTGTGCTTTTCCTGGTTAAAAACACATCAAGATAATGCCTCTCCTCATCCTCCATTTTCTTCCTCCTCCATTTTTCTCTTCACTGAAACGTTCTTACTTTAAGTAACTAAACTTTAAGTTTATTGTGCCAGCAGAGATATAAGTTAATAACACCCATAACTTGTGTTCTGTTGTTCCTATGAAATTACGGACGCGTATTTCATCTGTGCTGAAGTTAATTATAGGAAACCTGATCACTCGATCATGTAAATATGTGATGGAATTTATAATTATTAAATAAATGGTGCAGTCCTACTGTACCAACATAAGTTTAACGTTTCATGTCAATTACATTATCACCTCCAAGGCATAGATTTATTGATATTAATCTAAAAAGAGAGAACTCGTGAATATTGATGACAAATTTTTGTCAGATAAAATCTACTCAAATCTTTCATCTGGAATATTGTACAGTCAGCAAAACTGACTAGTATTATATCCCTACATGATAATAGGCTCAGTTTTCAGCTTTGTTAGTTCTCATAATAGCTTTGTGTGGTTAGGTTTAGAGTAAATGGTCTGGCGTTAGGTTTAGGGTCTTGGTTAGGTTTGGGCACCATCCATCCATCCATCCATCCATCCATCTTCTTCCGCTTATCCGGGGTCGGGTCGCGGGGGTAGCAGCCTAAGTAGGGAGGCCCAGACTTCCCTCTCCCCAGCCACTTGGAGCAGCTCCTCTGGGGGAATCCCAAGGCGTTCCCAGGCCAGCCGAGAAACATAGTCCCTCCAGCGTATCCTGGGTCTTCCTCTGGGTCTCCTCCCGGTGGGACATGCCCGGAACACCTCACCAGGGAGGCGTCCAGGAGGCATCCTAACCAGATGCCCGAGCCACCTCAACTGGCTCCTCTCGATGTGGAGAAGCAGCGGCTCTACTCCGAGTCCCTCCCGGATGACTGAGCTTCTCACCCTATCTCTAAGGGAGAGTCCAGACACCCTGCGGAGAAAACTCATTTCAGCCGCTTGTATCCGAGATCTTGTTCTTTCGGTCATAACCCAAAGCTCATGACCATAGATGAGGGTGGGAACGTAGATCGATCGGTAAATTGAGAGCTTTGCCTTTTGACTCAGCTCTCTCTTCACCACGACAGACCGGTACAGCGCCCGCTTCACTGCGGACGCTGCACCTATCCGCCTATCGATCTCACGCTCCAGTTTTCCCTCATTCGTGAACAAGATCCCGAGATACTTAAACTCCTCCACTTGGGGCAGGACCTCCTCCCCGACCCGGAGAGGGCATGCTACCCTTTTCCGGCTCAAGACCATGGCCTCGGATTTGGAGGAACTGATCCTCATCCCGGCCGCATCACACTCGGCTGCAAACCGCTCCAGTGAAAGTTGTAAATCACGAACTGATGAAGCCAGTAGGACCACATCATCTGCAAAAAACAGAGAAGCGATTCTAAGGTCACCAAAACGGATCCTCTCAACACCTTGGCTGCGCCTAGAAATTCTGTCCATAAAAGTTATGAACAGAATCGGTGACAAAGGGCAACCTTGGCGGAGTCCAACTCTCACCGGAAACGAGCCTGACTTACTGCCGGCAATGCGGACCAAGCTCTGACACCGGTCGTACAGGGACCTAACAGCCCTTATCAAAGGGCCTGGTACCCCATACTCCCGGAGTACCCCCCACAGAACCCCCCGAGGGACGCGGTCGAATGCCTTCTCCAAGTCCACAAAGCACATGTAAACTGGTTGGGCAAACTCCCACGCACCCTCCAGGACCCTGTTGAGGGTGTAGAGCTGGTCCAGTGTTCCACGACCAGCACGAAAACCACATTGCTCCTCCTGAATCCGAGGTTCGACTATCCGACGGACCCTCCTCTCCAGAACCCCTGAATAGACCTTACCAGGGAGGCTTAAGAGTGTGATCCCCCTATAGTTGGAACACACCCTACGGTCCCCCTTTTTGAATAGGGGAACCACCACCCCAGTCTGCCAATCCAAGGGAACTGCCCCCGATGTCCACGCGATATTGCAGAGTCGCGTAAGCCAACACAACCCTACAACATCCAGAGCCCTAAGGAACTCCGGGCGAATCTCATCCACCCCCGGAGCCTTGCCACCGCGGAGCTTTTTAACCACCTCGGCGACCTCAGCACCAGAGATCGGAGAACCCGACCCAAAGTCCCCAGGCTCTGCTTCCTCAGTGGAAGACGTGCCAGTAGGATTGAGGAGGTCTTCGAAGTATTCCGCCCACCGACTCACAACATCCCGAGTTGAGGTCAGCAGCACGCCACCCCCACCATAAATGGTGTTGGTCGCGTACCTCTTTCCCCCCCTGAGACGCCGGATGGTGGACCAGAATCGCCTCGAAGCCGTACGGAAGTCATTCTCCATGGCCTCTCCGAACTCCTCCCACGCCCGAGTTTTTGCCTCAGCAACCACCCGAGCCGCATGCCGCTTGGACTGCCGGTACCTATCAGCTGCTTCCGGGGTCCCACAAGCCAAAAAGGCCCAATAGGACTCCTTCTTCAGCCTGACAGCATCCCTCACTGCCGGTGTCCACCACCGGGTTCGAGGGTTGCCACCACGACAGGCACCAACAACCTTGCGGCCACAGCTCCGATAAGCTGCCTCGACAATAGAGGCGCGGAACACGGCCCACTCGGACTCCATGTCCCCCGCCTCCCTCGGAACGTGTTCAAAGCTCTCCCGGAGGTGGGAGTTAAAGCTCCGTCTTACGGGAGACTCTGCCAGACGTTCCCAGCAGACCCTCACAATACGTTTGGGTCTGCCAGGTCTGACCGGCATCCTCCCCCACCATCGGAGCCAACTCACCACCAGGTAGTGGTCAGTTGACAGCTCCGCCCCTCTCTTCACCCGAGTGTCCAAGACATGCGGCCGCAGATCAGATGAGACGACAACAAAGTCGATCATCGAACTGCGACCTAGGGTGTCCTGGTGCCAAGAGCACATATGGACACCCTTATGCTTAAACATGGTGTTCGTTATGGACAATCCATGACGAGCACAGAAGTCCAATAACAGAACACCACTCTGGTTCAGATCAGGGGGGCCGTTCCTCCCAACCACACCCCTCCAGGTCTCACTGTCATTGCCCACGTGAGCGTTGAAGTCCCCCAGTAGAACAAGGGAGTCCCCAGGAGGCGCACTCTCCAATACCCCCTCCAAGGACTCCAAAAAGGGTGGGTAGTCTGAGCTGCCGTTTGGTGCATAGGCACAAACAACAGTCAGAGCCCGTCCCCCCACACGTAGGCGAAGGGAGGCTACCCTCTCGTTCACCGGGGTGAACCCCAACGTACAGGCACCAAGATGGGGGGCAACCAGTATGCCCACTCCTGCTCGGCGCCTCTCACCAGGGGCAACTCCAGAGTGGAAGAGTGTCCAACCCCTCTCAAGGAAACTGGTTCCAGAGCCAGAGCCATGCGTTGAGGTGAGTCCGACTATTTCTAGTCGGAACTTCTCAACCTCACACACTAGCTCAGGCTCCTTCCCCACCAGAGAGGTGACATTCCATGTCCCAATGGCCAGCTTCTGTAGCCGAGGATCAGACCGCCAGGGTCCCCGCCCTCGGCCACCACCCATCTCACATTGCACCCGACCCCTTTGGCCCCTCCCACAGGTGGTGAGCCCATGGGAAGGGGGACCCACGTCTCCTCTTCGGGCTGTGCCCGGCCGGGCTCCATGGGTAAAAGCCCGGCCACCAGGCGCTCGCCAGCGTGCCCCACCTCCGGGCCTGGCTCCAGAGTGGGGCCCCGGTGACCCGCGTCCGGGCGAGGGAAAACTTAGTCCATTTATTTCACTCATCATAGGGGTTTTTGGGCTGCACTTTGTCTGGTCCCTCACCTAGGACCTGTCTGCCTTGGGTGACCCTACTAGGGGCATGAAGCCCCTGACAGCATAGCTCCTAGGATCATTGGGACACTCAAACCCCTCCACCACGGTAAGGTGGCAGCCCAGGGAGGGGGGCTTTTGGGCACAAGGGAGTTAAATTTAGGTTCCCTTTCAGTCTGATCTCTCGGTGCAACATACTTGCTATGGGAATTGTGCCCCCGCGCGATTACCTGAAGGAATATACTCACGCCTTTACGGCCAGGGTGTCACCGCCACGCCAGAGGCCCCGCCCTCTTGGTACTTAAGCGGCTAGCGCCCCTCCATCTTTCTCTTTTTTGCCCTTCACCTCGCTTAACACCTGAACTTCGTGGGACTTCTCTGTTGTCGTATCGCTCGACTGAGGTGAGCTTGCTCCCTACACTGAGTGTACAGAGAAATTTTCCTACGTATTGCTGGGCAGGCTAAAGCTAGTCCAGCGTTTTTGCTACTCACCTCGAAGTTTTCTTCTTTTCCGCAGCTGCTTCTCTCGACGGCGCTAACTGCGTCACAACCTCCTGCTAATCATTAGCAGGCTAACCAGTGAAAGCAAGACGACGGAGAAGACGGCTTTGAACAAAAGAAAACTAGGAACAACTTCGACGCTTCTCGCCGGACATGGCTCCCGAGAAGGTAAAAAGAGTCAGAGTCAGAGTCAGAGAGTCTTTATTGTCATTTGCACCGCATGTGGTACATGTGATGAAAACGAGATTATGTACACGGGGTCCCAGTTACATCCAACAACAAATGCAAGAGAAAAACAGTAATAACATCTAGAATTAACTAAGAAAAACATCAACTAGTAATACACTAAGCCCTAATATAGTGGAAAAACATCATTATAAACAGCAGCACGAACATGAGTCTGTATGAGCAGATGGTCACAGATGAACACAGCAACAAGAAAACAGATCAGCATCAGCATGATGTGATATTTTGCAGTGTTTATTTTTATTTTATTTTTATTTATTCATTCATGAGTCTAACAGCCTCAGGGTAGAAGCTGTTCCTCAGTCTAGTGGTTCTACATTTGATGCTCCTCAACCTCCGTCCTGAGGGGAGTGGGGCAAAGAGTGAGTGTGCTGGGTGAGTGAGGTCTTTCATGATGCAGGTGGCTCTTTTCCTGCATCTGGAGGTGTAAATGTCTGTGATGGTGGGGAGACTGACTCCGACAGACCTCTGTGCAGCCTTCACCACTCTCTGTAGAGCTTTCCTCTCTGCAACTGTGCAGCCTCCATGCCACACATTGATGCTGGAGCACAGGACGCTTTCCACTGCACACCTGTAGAACGAGGTGAGAACTGGGCTGCTCAGACCAGCACGTCTCAGTCGTCTGAGGAAGTAGAGTCTTTGATGACCTTTCTTGATCAGGCTGGTGGTGTTGTTGCTCCAGCTGAGGTTATCATTCAAGTGTACACCCAAGTATTTGTAGCTGGAGACCACTTCCACTGCAGATCCACCTATTTTCAGTGGGGCGTGGGTGTGTTTATTCCTTCTGAAGTCCACAATCATCTCCTTTGTCTTCTTCACATTCATGTGAAGATTATTCTCTTTGCACCAGCTCTCCAGGTGTTCCACCTCCTGTCTGTAGCTGGACTCATCATTGTTTGTGATGCATCCCACCACCGCTGTATCATCTGCAAACTTAACAATATGACAGCCTGGATGTGTGGCTGTACAATCATATGTGAGCAGAGTGAACAGAAGGGGGCTCAGCACACATCCTTGAGGAGAGCCAGTGCTGAGGGTTATGGTGGAGGAGGAGAAGTTGTGAATCTTCACTGACTGTGGTCTGTCTGTTAAGAAGTCTAGTACCCAGTTACAAATGGAGGGGCTTAGTCCAAGTGTAGATAGTTTGTCTATCAGAGTTTGGGGGATCATGGTGTTGAAGGCAGATGTGAAGTCCACAAAGAGCAGACGCACGTATGAGTCCTTCTGATCCAGGTGGGTGAGAGCAGTGTGGACCACGGAAGAGATGGCGTCCTCTGTTGATCGGTTCTCGCGGTATGCATATTGATGAGGGTCCTCGTTGATGTTGACGGTTGTCTTGATGTGGGACATGACCAGTTTCTCAAAACATTTAGCGACTATCGGGGTGAGGGCCACTGGTCTATAGTCATTCGGACCAGTCACTGTGGAGCTCTTTGGGACTGGGATAATGGTCGCGGTCTTCAGGCAGGTGGGAACTGACTCCAGTGCAAGTGAGGTGTTGAAGATGTCAGCCAGCACCTCACAGAGCTGGTCCGCACATTCCTTCAGAACTTTCCCTAGGATGTTGTCTGGTCCGGTTGCTTTATGAGGGAGGACAAAAGGAGGAGGAAAAGGGAGGACAAGGAGGAGGAAAACCAGGACGACGAGTCCTCGCTCGCGCCCATACCCCAGCGGCTGCGGCTACTACCTCTCGGCGACGGACACCCACGAGGTCTGTCCTGTCTGCCTAGGGATTCTGCACGCAAGGAAAGTGCTGGAATTCCCCGACTCCTGCTCTCACTGCCGTCGAATGTCGGCAGTAGTGAGGAAACGACGGGCTGATGCGTTGGCCAAATCCATGGCTAGGAACGAGGCGCTGAAGGTCGCACGTCGCACTAAAGTGCTCGCTCCTGAACCGGAGCTCGAAAACGTGGACCTGGAATGCATCGGTCGAGTCGGAGAGGACAACATGTCGGACTTCTCAGTTGCCGCCGAGGACTCGACGCCCGAAGTGTCCGACCAAGACGCTGAATATGGTCACAAAGGAGAAACTGTGGATTCCTCCCAGAACCTGGCGCAAATCCTTCCGGAACCGGACTTGTCGGTACCTGCTCTGTTCGACCTGTGTCATAGGGCGGCCGATGCCCTGCAGGTCACGTGGCCAGACCCCACGCCTCGCCAACAGCCTAGAGGCTAGCAGGAAGCTACTTCTACGCGAAGCAGCCGACAACGTTGCAGAAAATGCCCATTTTTCCGGACTTCCTCATGGAGCTCAAACGCTCCTGGGCGGAACCCGGAGCTTCCATCATGCTGCCATTATCCCGACTCCTTGATGTCGTGGGAATGGAGACAGCAAGTCTCGCCAACGTACCCCTGATAGAGGAGACTCTGGTGGCTCACCTGGCCCCCACAGCCACGGGGACGAAACCAGCGCTACCCAGCAGGGCCTGCCGCGCTTCGGAGAAACAACTCGAGAAGTGCTGCAAGGCTCAGGGCCTCGCGGCTCGCGCAATTAATGCATCGCCCATGGTGCAGACGTACCTGGCCGAAAAACTACAACATGTCCAGGTAACAAAAGATGAGCAGGTCGCAACGGAAGCCATGGAGGAGGCCCGCCGGGCCTCTGACCTTGTGCTCCGCATGATGGAGACAATAGCCATTTCCCAAGGCAAAGCAATGGCAGAAATAGTTGTCGCCCAGCGCCATCTTTGGCTAACATTGTCGGACTTCCCGGAAAACCAGAGGTCCACTTTCCTCCAGCACCCGATCGAGTCAACGGGACTCTTCGGGGGAACTCTGGAACACGTCCAGGCCAGACTGGAACAAAGACGCAAACAGGCGGAAGCCCTCCGCGAGGTGTTGCCGAGAAAAAACTTTGCATCCCTAAAGGAAGACACGTGTGGCCTTCCACGGAAGAGACCCGCTGATGACGGTGAAAATTTCCAGTACCGGCCGAGGACCTCTTCAGTGACCCCATGTGGAAAACAGACTCGGACCTGATGAAACAGGACGAACTGATAATTTTACAGGTTTACCCGCCCACGTGGTATGGGAACCTAACTTCTTGAGCCCAGTCTCCCCTTGTAAAAAACTACGAGGAGTGAGTGGCGTGTGTGCGCGCACCAAACATGACTCGCCCATTGCATGTGTAAACAAAACAAACACTGTTTCAGACATGTACAAAAATAAAAGTACCAAAGCACAGACTGCCCTGGTTCTTGACTCGAGTCCCATTTTTATAAACAAATCATGTGGTCAAACTATGAACCGCAGCGAGATACACGCTCTGCCAGAGACGGTCAGATCTTGCGATATCTTCTGTCGGGCCGACCAGCCTGCTCGAAAGAGCGCAAGAGGGGTCAAAGGTCACCCCTCCGGCGCTAAAACACGACGAGCAGCAATTCAACATGCCCTCCAGGCTCAACGCGCATGCGCAGGCCTGGAAGGCATGTCTACCAAATGATTGGGTCATGACAACAATATGTCACGGGCTCAAGTTGCAGTTCTCAAAAAGACCGCCCGCTTCACAGGGGTGCTGCAATCTAAGATCAACCCTACACGTGCACACGTGCTGAGGGAGGAAGTTTCAACGATGCTGCAAAAGGGAGTGATTAGTTTGGTCTCGGGACGCAAGCTACGCTCTGGTCACTATACAGCAAGTACTTCCTGGTGCCCAAAAAGGATTATTCCCTAATACCGATTCTGGATCTCAGGACTTTTAACAAGAGGATTAAAACATTTAAGTTCAAGATGCTTACACTGCAGCAAGTTCTCCAGTCTGTGAGACCTGGAGACCACGCATGTACAGTGGATTTAAAAGATGCCTATTTTCATATAGGCGTGTCAGAGTCAGAGTCAGAGAGAGTCAGAGAGTCTTTATTGTCATTTGCACCGCATGTGGTACATGTGATGAAAACGAGATTATGTACACGGGGTCCCAGTTACATCCAACAACAAATGAAAGAGAAAAACAGTAATAACATCTAGAACTAACTAAGAAAAACATCAACTAGTAATACACTAAGCCTAATATAGTTGGAATAAACAGCAGCACGAACATGAGTTTGTATGAGCAGATGGTCACAGATGAACACAGATGAACACAGCAACAAGAAAACAGATCAGCATCAGTATGATGTGATATTTTGCAGTGTTTATTTTTTATTTTATTTTTATTTATTCATGAGTCTAACAGCCTCAGGGTAGAAGCTGTTCCTCAGTCTAGTGGTTCTACACTTGATGCTCCTCAACCTCCGTCCTGAGGGGAGTGGGGCAAAGAGTGAGTGTGCTGGATGAGTGAGGTCTTTCATGATGCAGGTGGCTCTTTTCCTGCATCTGGAGGTGTAAATGTCTGTGATGGTGGGGAGACTGACTCCAACAGACTTCTGTGCAGCCTTCACCACTCTCTGCAGAGCTTTCCTCTCTTCAACTGTGCAGCCTCCATGCCACACGTTGATGCTGGAGCACAGGACGCTCTCCACTGCACACCTGTAGAACGAGGTGAGAACTGGGCTGCTCAGACCAGCACGTCTCAGCCGTCTGAGGAAGTAGAGTCTCTGATGACCTTTCTTGATCAGGCTGGTGGTGTTGTTGCTCCAGCTGAGGTTATCATTCATGTGTACACCCAAGTATTTGTAGCTGGAGACCACTTCCACTGCAGACCCACCTATTTTCAGTGGGGCATGGGTGTGTTTGTTCCTTCTGAAGTCCACAATCATCTCCTTTGTCTTCTTCACATTCATGTGAAGATTATTCTCTTTGCACCAGCTCTCCAGGTGTTCCACCTCCTGTCTGTAGCTGGACTCATCATTGTTTGTGATGCATCCCACCACCGCTGTATCATCTGCAAACTTAACAATATGACAGCCTGGAAGTGTGGCTGTACAATCATATGTGAGCAGAGTGAACAGAAGGGGGCTCAGCACACATCCCTGAGGAGAGCCAGTGCTGAGGGTTATGGTGGAGGAGGAGAAGTTGTGGATCTTCACGGACTGTGGTCTGTCTGTTAAGAAGTCTAGTACCCAGTTACAAATAGAGGGGCTTAGTCCAAGTGTAGATAGTTTGTCTATCAGGTGTGGAGGAAACACAGAAAGTTCACAGAAAGTTCCTCCACTTGGCCTTCGAGGGAAACGCTTATGATTTCAAAGATTTACCCTTTGGTTTAAAGACTGCTCCGCATACATTTACCAAATGTCTGGATACAGCCCTGACCCCTCTTAGGAATCAAGGACTCAGGGTCATGAATTACTTGGATGACCTGCTGATTCTGGCTGAAAGCAGAAAGCAGGCCCAGTCACACTCCTATAAGGTGATTTCTCACCTGGAGTCTCTCGGTTTTGTCATAAACCTACAAAAAAGCGATTTGACTCCATCATGGGTTACCGTATTTTTGGGAGGACAGATCAACACTGTCCAATACAGAGCATGGCTCTCAAAGGAATGAGTTTCCTCCATTTGCCGTTGCCTGGAAGGCTTTAAACTGGACCAAAGGGTCCCTGTAAAAACCTGCCAACACCTTTTAGGCCTCTTGGCAGCAGCCATTCCCTGTGTACCACACGCATTACTGAAAATGCGGCACATACAAGTATGGCTAAACCAACGAATACAACCCGACCTGCCTAATCAAGCAGGAAAGGTTAGGATAGATTCAGAGTGCCTGGAGGCCCTGGTACCCTAGAGACATCTGTCCATTTTCACGGAAGGGGTCTCACTGGGAAGGGTGTTGTATCATGTGGTCATCACGACGGACGCCTCAAAAACAGGATGGGGGCGATCTGTAGAAATCAGAACGCCCGCGGCCTTTGGAATGAGTAGGAAGCGAAATTAGATATCAACTTCCTGGAGTTGCTGTCTGTATTCCTGTCATTAAAATACTTCTTCAACAAAGGTCTGATTGCTGGACAACATATCCTGGTGAAATCAGAAAACAGGACCATAGTGTCCTTCATCAACAGAGAGGGAGGGACAAGGTCCCAGGCCCTCCTCGGACTGGCGCAGAGGATGCTCACATGGTGTGCTCCAAGAATCTTGTCACTTAGGGTGACTCATGTCCCTGGTAAACTAAATTATGGAGCAGACGACCTCTCTAGAGGAACTCTTTTGGTGTCAGAATGGAGCCTGAACCCACGGATTGTGGAACAGGTCTGGTCACGGTTTGGAAGAGCCTCTGTGGACCTGTTCGCTTGCAGGGCTAGCTCACACTGTGACCTCTACTTCTCCTTGAGGGAAGCAGACGCTCCATTGGGTATGGATGCTCTGGCACATGATTGGTCTGCAGGGGTGCTCTACTATGCCTTTCCACCTGTCCCTCTGATCGGGGCGACATTGGAACGGGTACGCCAGGGAGCTCTCTCCTTGATTCTCATAGCCCCCAGATGGCCACAGAAAATGTGGTTCCCGGAGTTGATATCAATGTTATCAGGGATACCATGGCAATTGCCTTCTCACAGGGACCTGTTGACTCAGGCGCGTGGACAGCTTCTACACCCACGTCCAGAGTTATGGCAAATTTCAGCCTGGCCTCTGAAGGGATCTGGCTGAGAGCCTAAGGCTTTGGTTGCTTTGTCCCAAAACAAACAACAACAATATTACACAAAGGTTTTCTAGAAAGGACCTGAGAGGTTACCCTGTGCTTGGCCTGGGTTTTCTACCTCCACATCTGTCACCCAATTTCTTGTGACGTGGTAGGTCCATTTTTCCTCCTGTTTCTCAGGATGTTCCAATGGGAAAAGGGGATGATAAGTATTCACACTGGTGGAGCACGCTTAAGCTGTCTCTAGTTGGTGTTGTATATATATATATATGCCCAGTGGAAACAACACGTTGATGTTCTTTACATTTGGCATTTTTTCCTCTTAGCATGTGCTTTCTACATTCCCTGCAGAAAGCAGCTGGGAGCTGCCTGTCTTTTAGGACGGATGTTCTCACATGCACTTTTCTGAGCATTTCAAGGGCATGATGGATTACGTTCCCATAGCAAGTATGTTGCACCGAGAGACCAGACTGAAAGGGAACTGAAAGTTATGCACCATAACTCATGTTCCCTGAAGGAAGGGAACGAGGTGCAACATATCTGGCCCTTTTCAATGCTGAAAGCTCGGTGAAGTGCAATTTTGGAGAAAGATGGAGGGCGCCAGCCGCTTAAGTACCCAGAGGGCGGGGCCTCTGGCACGGCGGTGACGCCCTAGCCGTAAAGGCGTGAGTATATTCCTTCAGGTAATCGCGCGGGGCGCAATTCCCATAGCGAGTATGTTGCACCTCGTTCCCTTCCTTCAGGGAACATGAGTTATGGTGCATAACTTTCAGGTTGGTCCTCTGGGTCAGGTGTAAGGTTAGGTTTAGGAAAAGGGTTATGTAAGCTAAAAAAAACACTTCCTGGTTTACCCTGGCGAGACGCTGCCTATTATCAGCGATAATAACGATCATAACATACCTTTAAACCTACTAGGAGGTAGGTGGGACAGTTTCACCGCTACATATGGGGATGATAACAACTAGTAACAGCCATTTAATGCACTGATAACATCCGAAGCCGCTAAATACGTGGGAGTTTATCTTTCCAGAGGAATTTAGAGATGGAGGAGTCCAGGGATCTAAGCCAGTCAGATGATGGTTTATTTGGGATCACTGAGAATAGTTTATTATAGGCAAAACCATCATTTTTATTGAAGCAATCCTTCCAATAAGAGATAAGGGTAGAGATTTCAATCTAGCAAGATCATCTTCAATTTTCTTTAAAAGTGGGATGTGGTTTAGTTTTGTTAAATCTGCCAATTTATGAGAGACTTTGATACCAAAGTACTTTGTATGTAATATTCCCTGATTGCAGTTAATACAGGTTCTTTGCCTGGTTTTAACAGGAGACTAATGTTGGCAGAATGTTTTCTGAAAGTCTGTTATTTAGAATTTTATGAAATAGTGGTGACAGGATATTCCAGAATTCTTTGTAGAACTCTGCTGGAAATCCATCTGGACCTGGAGCCTTTTTATTGGACATGCTTTTGAGGGCTTCCTGGAGTTCCACTGGTGTCAGTGGTGAGTCTAGCTCCATTGCTTGACTATCTGATAATTTAGGAAGTGTTATTTTATCCAGAAATTTATCAATTTCTGTGAGGATGTCACATGTTCTCACCTGTTTCTCCTCTTAATTGTCCACAGGTGTCTTCCTCTTGTCTCATTAGTGATCAGTATTTAGTCTCTGTGACTTTCACATGAGGTGCATTTGGTTTCCTGACTTCACACGAGGAGGAGCTGTGTTCCTGTAGCTGCAGTGGCAAGTCCTTGCACATGACGTTAATTGAGCATTGTCCTACCATGGTGTCATGATCTGCTGGTCTGCTCCACCCGCTCTCCCACGGGCTCCTGCTTTGTCTGCACCAAGGGTCCCTTTTGGGGACCTGGTAAGTTTTTGCTGTTCCTTCAGCAATTTAACCTGTGTGAAATTAGTGCTTGTCATTTTTGTCTCTCCGAGTCATCTGGTCCTCCTGCTTTGGGTCCATCCTTCCACGCCAGCCGGTCCAGTTTCCAGCTTGAACCGGCCCTGGCGTTCCAGCTCGCCCAGCTCCTGCCCGGATGGTGACAATTTCATTTTCTGATGGGTTTATCTGGGGTGAGTATAAAGCTTTATAAAAATCTCTGAAAATTCTGTTTATTCTTTCAGGATCATAAACGGTATTCCCAGTCAAGTCTTTAACACCAACTGTAGTTGTATTTTCCTTATTTATTTTGAGCTGTTTTGCTAGAAAGCTACCTGACTTTATTGCTATGTTCAAAATTTTTGATTCTAGTCTTTGTATTAAGAATTGTTTTTTTGTTTGTTTTGTTAATAAATTCATTCAATTCTAATTTTGCTTTACACATTTTATCCAGCCTTTCTTCATCTTGGGAGGCTTCTAACAATTTAATGGTTTCTTCTAATTCCTGAATATGTTTTTTTTTTTTTCTTGGTAAATGGTAAATGGAGCTTATTTATATAGCGCCTTCCAGCCCCCTCTGAGGAGCCCCAAAGCGCTTTACAATACGAGCCATCTACCCATTCATACACACATTCATACACCGTTAGTGGTAGCTTGCCTTGTAGGGCGCTATCCAGACCTACCGGGAGCAACTCGGGGTTGAGTGTGATTAGAATGAGTTTATTTTACCTCTCATCACTGCTTTCCCTGCCTCCCAGAGAAAAGATGCTGATGTTCCAGGCAAGTCATTATACTCCAAATATGAAGCCCACTCTTCTGTAAAATATTTGATAAACACATCATCCTCAAGCAATGATGTATTAAATCTCCAGTTTATACTTTTGGGGATTTATTTTCTGTTTAATGGCATTAAAGAGACAGGAGTATGATCACCAACAGCTATAGGGTGTATCTCATTGTCTGAGATGTCCCGTCAACAACGAGCTGCCGCCTAAAAAATAATCCAGACGAGAGTAAGAGTGATGGACAGATGAGGAGAAAGTATACTCCCTACGGTTCATGTGAAGAGATCGCCATGCATTGAAAAGTCCATAATCACTCGTGTACTGTTTAACTATATTTATGGACTACCAACAGTGCTGAGTTCCTGCTCTACTACATCTGTCTAATTCTTCATTTAGACCAAAGTTGAGGTCACCTCCAAGTATAAGTGAGCAATCCAAGTGATCAGACAGTGGTGAGAAAAAATCATGAGAAAGAGGTGTCATCAACATTTGGGCCATATATGCTGACAATATACAACTTGTAGTTATTTATAGAAAGTTTTATTATTAGTTATCTACCCTCTGGGTCTGGCTTGTTTTACCTGAGTTGAATCGTATGTTTGCTTTACTTGTATCCTACTATGTAACTTACGCATCACAGCTCTCACGTGATCTCAGCCGCTCATCACCTGGGGCCTCATGTATCAACCATGCGTGCGCACAAAAACATTGCGCACGTCACTTTCCACGCAAAAGCCCGTATGTATCAAAACTGAACTGAACGTGAATATATGCGCATCCAGGTACATATCCACGCAAGCTCCCGAGCAGGCGTACGCACGTTTCTGTGGTTCTTGTTCCTTTGGCGACACTTACAGGTGTTTCAGAGAAACTGAAGCCCCACAGTCTGTGGTTGACTTTAAGAGCGGCTTGAAGACCTTTCTTTTCAACCGAGCATACTCTTCCTCCTCATGATTCTACTTTTGATCTGAGTTGATACTGTTGTTGATTTTAATTGTTTTATTATTTGTCTTATTGACATTCAAATATGTTGCACCTTGTAGCACTTTGAGATTTCCATTAATGAAAAGTGCGTTATAAATTGAATTCATTATTATTATTATTATTATTATTATTATTATTATTATTATTATTATTATTATTATTATTATTAACAGTTCAAGATGTGTAAATGAT
>JBBPBX010081303.1:0-10030 GCA_038048925.1 Garcialebias charrua | reverse complement strand
CGTTTTGACCGGTGTGCCCGAGATGTAAAGAGGTACCCAGTCAGGATCACAATCTAGGAATTCATACGCTGGCTTGCCTAAGAAGAGATAAAAGAACTTGATTAGATGATCTAGCTGGCTGGCTAGCTAGCCAGCTAGCTGTTTGTAAACGATCCTGTGTTACATATGAGCAGTTAATAAGTGTAATATTATTTATTTAAACATTACCTGTGTGGAAATGCTTCGAACACACAAACATGTGTCTGGAAATACTGCTGAAAGTGATGTTTGTTCGTCTAACAGCAGACACCCATGCCATACGACATCTCTTTGTTAGCTCAGCAACCTGTGTTCCTCTGTGTTGTTTGAACTTGTTTCCATGCCGGAAAGCTGAAAAAACGTACTCCATTTGCAATACAGCTCCCCCTGCGATCGTGAGAACGATTGTGACAGTTCACAACACAACAAGCAGTCACCATTTCAGCGTATTTCACGTAGGATCACACACTACAACTAACGCAAACCCCGGTCACGTCCGAGTCCGTGTCCGAAACTACCGTGATGCTTTGCGCGATCCCGGTCCGCTGACGTCACGAGTCCAAGCTCTATAAACCTGGGTTTCACTGCCCCAAAAAAGAATGAGACAAAACAAAGAAATGAACTAAAAATAGCCACCTACGTAGCCTGTCACACATCAATCAGTGCTGTGGACCATCTTGGAGAACTCATTTGTACGCATGACAAGAAACCAGCTGTATAAAAATGCAAAATGTATTTCTATTTTTTTAGAGTGTATGTTGAGGAGAGTTAGGACTGTATGTTGATTTTGAGGAGTTTAACTGGAGCACTTCACCTACACAGACACTCCGGTCAGAGAGCGAGTCCAGACTAGGGCTGAACAATTAATTGCATTTGCAATAATATCGCAATATGATAAAATGAGATTTTCTAATCGCGAAGGCTGCAATTTGACTGGTCATGTGACACAAATCTTTATCAGCACTTAAAAAAAACACACCACAAAGACATTTAAGATGGTTGCATGGCTAGAATGACAACAACCAGTGCTTCAACTTCAAGTAAGCAAAGTATCAGCCGACAGGGATCACTGACCCAACTGTTTGAACTTCAAACAGCAATTGTTTTTATATCTAATTTTTATATTTATTAACTGTCATGTGAAGTTCAGACAGTAGTTAGGAAGTTCACTTAACATGTTTTACTATTATGTTTATGAAACAAGAAAAAATAGAAATGGTGAAAAGAAAAGGCATAGATTTGTTTGCTTTATTGTAATCTGCTTTAAATAAATCTGACATTGTTTATTATAAAAAAGATTGATTTATTGCTTCTGTTTGTTGAAAAATATGTGAGAAGATATTAAAAAATAATTGCGTTTTAAATTGCAATTGCAATTTATAGAAAAAAAATTGCTATTAGATTATTTTCCAAAATCGTTCAGCCCTAGTCCAGACACAGCAAGATAGTGTTTTCTTGGGAGTTTAATTAACTATCCAGTTAGTTTACAGCATGAAGTTTCTCTTTTGGAGCTGTCTATTCTTCACAACTGACAGTAACTGGCATTAACTGTCCCTTTTTTTCTGTCTGTCTGGTATCTGAAATAACAGAAAACGGCTAAAATAAGAACATGCTAACATGTAGCTTAGCTTACCCTTAATATTACAACAAGACAGAACCTTAAACATGAAATAAACATTTCTTGGGCTGTCTCATATTTGCGCCAAAATCGCCACCCCATTTATATATGAAAAGAAGAAATTAGCGCTCATTAACAGTGCATTAAGCTCACCTTTGTCACAAACGCAGACAGGCATCAACGATAGAAAACACCAACGGCTATAAAAACCAACGGCTTTCTCAGCTCTATTTATCCCCAAGGACCCCTTAGCTGTCTAACAAGATGCCTGACGTAAAAATACGAATTAGCTGTCTAATGTAAAAAATACGTATTAGCTGTCTAACAATATGCCTGAACAAAAACAATGCATAAATACTGGGGAATTTATAACAGCCGCCCCCAGAATAGCCTAGCTATTATGTAAAGTCTATTAAATTCCCTAAGATGAAGTGGAGTCCTGTATTTTGTCCATCATCAGGTGGAATGGCTGGCAGCTGGACCATACGTGGTACCGACCGCAGGTAGGTCTTCTCTCCAATCCGAACCTCAGCTGACCGGATCCGACCGTCTGCACTCTCGATCACCTTGACAACCTCCCCGATGGGCCACTGTGCTCTCTGAAGCTGGGGATCAACGATCATGACGATCGTGCTCTGCGTGAGGTCATCAGTAGGCCGCCTCCACTTCTGCTGAACTGGCAAGGACGGAAGGTGATGCCGCAGGAACTGCACCCAGGAGTGGTCCACCATCATCTGACAGTGGCGCCAAAGTCTTCTTGTGACGGTGTCAGGAGCGTAAGACGCTGGGGTAAGGAGGCGTCCCGCCGCCCCATCAACAACATGTTTGGCATCACTGGATCAGGATCAGCTATGTCTGATGAAACATAGCCTAAGGGCTTGGCGTTGGATCTGGTCAGCTCAGTCTTCAGCTCGCCTGTTTCTTCAGCTAGCTGTGCTATGCGCTTGGGCTGAGTCTCTCTTTCAGCTGTGAGTTTCTGCTTTTTCTCAAGATCCCCATCTTTCTGCTGGCTAACAAGTTGTTGTACTCTGGCTTTAAGTCGTTTGAGGTCTTCTTCCAGCAGCCTCTTATCAGCCTGCAGGGAGCCATTTTTCTCTGACAGTACAGACAGAGAGTTGTGCAATGGGTTGACATCTGATTGGAGCTTCTTCACTTTAGCCTGAGCCTGCTGAAGCTCCTGTCCCAGTTTATCCCTGTCCACTTTCAGCATCTTGTTGGTTTCTTGCAGAGAAGTGATCGTCTCCAACTTCTTCAGCTGTTCTTGCTGCTCTGCCTGGCTGGCCTTCAGACTCCGCTGCAGCTCACAGACTTGTTTCTCCACTGTGCCCACAGCCTTCCTTCTCTCCTCCTTTTCCTGCAGCTCCATCTTCTCCAACTCTAAAAACCTTTTTTTCAGCTGCCTCTGCACCTCCTCTGACTCCTTCAGTCTGACCTCTAGAGAACGTAACTCTTTCTCTTTCTTCAGGCTATCTTCCAGAGTCAGTACCACAGATCGATACTGTTCAACCGTGGCATTAGCATTCTTCAGCTGCTCAGTGAGTTCAGTGTTCTGTTCCTCAGCACTTTGTAGGAGACCCTTCATCTCTGAGAGCTCCTGCTCTGACTGGCTGGCTTGCTGAGGTGCTGCTGGAACTGGAGAGTGTACCCTCAGTGGTGCTTGGAGGGCAGCAGCTCTGGTAGCTGGGTTGGTCGTGAGATAACAGGAAGCAGTCGTGAGATAACAGGAAGCAGCAGTAGAATCCATACTGTCTGGACCCTGAAGTGCCCAACCAAGGCTTGTGTGGATTGCTGTTGGGCTGCCCTTTGGACCAAATCTCACTGGCTCCTTTGCTGTGATTAAGTGTGTGCAGTCAGCACCAATTAATAGTAACGGCTGCACTTCACTAAAGTCAGGGATTGGAAGACCCTGTAGATGGCGGTAACGTCTCTGTAATGCAGTTGTAGGGTATGATTGTTCTGCTAAAGCTAGCTGGCCTGCTGTATAGGCATTTTTAATGTGGTGGCGCTCCTTAGAGTGCCCTAGTGGGGCAACATGGAAAGAAACAGACTCACCAGCCAGATGGGCCACGTCTTGGTGAATGGTGCGTAGAGTGAGGGTCTCTGCTTTACCTTTAAGGCCTAGACGTTGGGCAGCTGCTGGTAGGATTATTGTCCTTTCAGCCCCATCATCCAAGATGGCATAGGTCTTCAGTGACCTCCGGCCGTGAGTTATTAGGATGGGCACCACCTTGAGATACACTTTTCCTCCTCGCTTAGAGGTGCCGAACGTGACTTGGTCGCGTGGTGTGATGAGGTAGACACGCGAGTCTGACTTGGCAACATCATGTAGAACTCTCAGATGAATCTCCTGACACTCACTGCATGGTTTCTTTAAAGTGCAAGCTTCAGGTTGGTGGTCGGTCCTCCCACAATTATGACAGCGCTTACCACGTTCAAGCCATCTCCTGACTTCATCTGGTGAATGCTGTACAATAACAGAGCATTGGGATAGATAGTGTTCTGTGCTCTTACAGAAAAGACATAGCTTCTTGAATCTTTGTGACTTGAAGTCTGAGTGGGCTGCCTCTGCAGGAAGACTGTTATCAGCTTTGAGTTCATCAGAGCCATGATAGACAGAAACAGATTGTGCTCGAGGCTTTGGAGCTGGAGCGTGTCTTTCTCTCCTGGAGGCAGGTGGCTCTTCAGGGCGGTGGCGCTGTGCCATTTTTGCAGAGAGTCTTTGAGCTTCTGCCTTTACTTTGAGCCAGCTGGCAAGGTCTCTGAGGTTGTAGGGGTTGAGTTGACTTGTGTTGAAACGACCTTGTGTCTGGAGGTGCTCTACAAAACTGTCTCTCAGGTACCTGGGAAGCTTACTCAACAGTCTGTCGACGTGACCAGTTGACATTGTTTCTGTACCATTTGGTCCCTCTAATGAAGTGAGCATTCCTACTAGCAGGTCAACACTGAGGGCAAAGCTCTGGAAGCCTTTTGTGTCCCCAGATCTTACATCAGGGGCGTTTAGGATAGTAGCAATCTCACTCTGTGCTAGCTGATGTGGTTGTCCATATTGCCTCTGTAGGGCCTCCATAGCAGCTGTGTAAGGTTGGGTATAATGTCTGCAAGACTGAGCAATCAGCTTGGCCTCCTCTAGGACTAGACGCTCCATAAGTACACGGTATTTGTAGTGCTCCGACATCTCTGTATGGGGGCTGAGCAGGTGGTCTAGTGCCATCTTAAGGTCAGTAAACTCTCTCTCACTATCACGAACCAGCTTGGGCAGTTCAGGTAGAGGAACAGGCTGTTTCGGCGGCTGGAAACTGTATGTGGATTGTGGCATGGTGTACTGTGGCAGGAAAGAACTGTATCCATGGGGAGCTGGCCCTACCATGACAGGCACTGGCTGGTAGACCGTCTGTACTGCAGGAAGTTGAAGCTGGAGAACAGGTTGTGGAGATGGACCTGGCTGATTACCTGACGGCTGCAAGTAGGGCTGCGTAGTAATAATCGGTGGGGGCTGGTGCATAGGAGGTGCATTGATGACTTGTGTATGCTGATACATAGACTGTGCAGCATTAACTTGTGTGGGCTGATACACAGGCTGTGTGGTGTTACCTTGTGTGGGCTGATACACAGGCTGTGGCACTGCCATAGGGGTGTAGAGGTTCTGGCACTGAAGCATAATATTGTTTAATAGTGATGTGGGTTGCAGCACATGACGTGGTGTTGCTGGAGCCAGGGGTTGACGTGCTGGTGTTGGCACAGCTGGATGTGGCTGGTATTCTGTATGGGTTGGACCTGTATAATTGGGCTGGTATTGTTGAGCATTTACAGCTGTAGTCACAGGATTCATTATTTGATAGGCTGGTTGGTATGACGTAGATATTGTGGGTTGTAACATGCTCATTGTAGTGGAGAGTGGTTGCCTGATGTCAGCTCCAAACTGTGATGCAGATGTTAATGTAACTGGAAGAGACCAGGTTGTACTGTCTGGCCGAAGACTTAACTTAAAAGGTGTTGCTTGTTGGGATGCTAGAGAATGTTCACTTGAGCAGTCATCTGTGCTGGGATAACTTTGCAGGCTGCCTTCACTTAGGGCAGGAGATGGGGTCCTTTCACACCCCACTGGTGAGCCAGGCTGGGTATTAGCTTGTAGTACTGTGTTGTACTGGCTTGCCTTATCGACTGCCGCCGCTGGGAAATGACACTGTGATAGCCCGAGTGAAAGCAGCTGGCCATGCTGAATAGCAGACTTGGTCTGCAGGCTGCGTGACTGCAGCTGCTGTGCACTGGCACTTAGGTTGTCATCCTGATGAGGGGCAGCATAAGACATTAGTGACTGAGGAACTTGGTAGTCCTGGAGGTGAGCTGGTAGCTGCCGTGGCCGTTCTGTTAATCTTGATGTGTCCATTTTGCTGATATGAGTGAAGTAATCCGGCTCAGAAGGACCATATGTTGAGGAGAGTTAGGACTGTATGTTGATTTTGAGGAGTTTAACTGGAGCACTTCACCTACACAGACACTCCGGTCAGAGAGCGAGTCCAGACACAGCAAGATAGTGTTTTCTTGGGAGTTTAATTAACTATCCAGTTAGTTTACAGCATGGAGTTTCTCTTTTGGAGCTGTCTATTCTTCACAACTGACAGTAACTGGCATTAACTGTCCCTTTTTTTCTGTCTGTCTGGTATCTGAAATAACAGAAAACGGCTAAAATAAGAACATGCTAACATGTAGCTTAGCTTACCCTTAATATTACAACAAGACAGAACCTTAAACATGAAATAAACATTTCTTGGGCTGTCTCATATTTGCGCCAAAATCGCCACCCCATTTATATATGAAAAGAAGAAATTAGCGCTCATTAACAGTGCATTAAGCTCACCTTTGTCACAAACGCAGACAGGCATCAACGATAGAAAACACCAACGGCTATCCACAGTATTCCTACGCCCCATGACGCTTTGCGCGAAATGTGCACACGACTTCCGGTTGACCGGAAACACCATTTGTTTACATGCGAGTAGGGCTGGGCGATATGAGGAAAATATTATATCGCGATATTTTTTGGCTATATCACGATACACGATATATATCGCGATATCTCCAAAATCAATGAAAAAATGATTCAAAATTGATTAAAAAATGTCAACACTAAATTTGAACAAACTTAAATATTTTATTTTAACCATCAATTGCACACATAAATAAAAAGTACTTCAAGCAAAAAGGAAGAATACATAATTTAAACTTAAAAAGGTGCTCTTGTGCTTTTAACATTAAAAAAATATTAAATCAAAACAATTAAGGCCTTTAAAATACAAAAACAAAAGTGTAAACAGTGGCCATAAAATTTACTGACCCAGAACAGTCACAGGTAACAACTCTCAACTATTTGCATGTGCTAGTAATTTTTAACAACAAACCACAAAATGTGCACAAGTTTCAAACTGTGCCAAGTTCAGGCAATGTCTGCAAAACCTCTGAACAAGAACAGATTTATCACAGTGAGCCTCTGTGTACTGTATCCGGTTTTATTGTGAAAGGGTCAGGGGTTGTTTCCGGATTCACGAAGACGTTCTCTAAAGTTGCTCTACAAAGTGTCGCATTGAATCCTTGTGTAAAACACGACAGCCTCCACTCAGAAACGTGAACCGAGAGGTGGAGACATTATTAAATCAGCTGTATCGCTAAAGACACGGTCAGTCTCAGCTGTGGAAGAAGACGGCTAACGCGTTAGCCATCTTGTTAGCCGCTAAGGACCGTGTCTTTAGCGATAATGATAAAATGCTGATTTATTAATGTCTCCACCTCTCTCTGCGGTGCACGCATGACTAAGCTCAGACCCGTGGTTTGTTTTAAGGAAGCAGCAGCTGTAAAAACACTTGGTTCTGCCGTTCATGCTCCACTCCGCTGTTTAAATGGTGAAAAAGATTCGTAGTTCAGACCTTTCTTCGGGACTATTTTCAGCATCGTCTACAAAAACATTTTTTATGCCCTCATCTGACAATTTAATCCAAACTAGCTCAGAACATTGTTTTCCCCCCTCAGCAGCGTGCAGCGCTCTTCATATCTGCCGTGTTTACATGTTGTGCTGAAAGTCTCGCGCGCGGCTCCTGCAGCCTGCAGGAAGGAGGGGGGCGAGTGGGGGCCCGCGCGACAGCAGGAGGATCCTCGATATACACGATATAGCCCTTTTAACCATCGTACATTTAAAATATCGCGATACATCGAGTATATTCGATATATCGCCCACCCCTACATGCGAGTAATACAGTTGAAGACAGTCCAAACTTTGTTGTTTTAGTTCATTAAAAATGTGGGAACACCACTCGTTTTGTTAAAAGAGGAGGGACAAATAAAAAGAAATTACAGATGTTACCTGATCGCGCAGACATAATTTAAAAATACATAAATAGCGAACGCGTTTGCTCCGGCCTCTCGGCTAAGGTTTGTTAGCAGCTATCTCGGCTAAAAATACCGGTCGCGTCTGAGATCTATCGTTTTAAGACAGTAAATCTTCCAAAACTCTCATTAATAAACCCTCCCCGAATAAAAAGATGTTACCTGATCGCGCAGACATAATTTAAAAATACATAAATAGCGAACGCGTTTGCTCCGGCCTCTCGGCTAAGGTTTGTTAGCAGCTATCTCGGCTAAAAATACCGGTCGCGTCTGAGATCTATCGTTTTAAGACAGTAAATCTTCCAAAACTCTCATTAATAAACCCTCCCCGAATAAAAAGATGTTACCTGATCGCGCAGACATAATTTAAAAATACATAAATAGCAACGCGTTTGCTCCTGTCTCTCGGCTAACGTTTGTTAGCAGCTATCTCGGCTAAAAGTCACGGTGTTCTGTAACACCGGTCGCGCCTGACATTTATCATTTTAAGACAGTAAATCATCCAAAACTCTCATTAATAAACCCTCCCTAAATAAAAAGAAATTACAGATGTTACCTGATCGCGCAGACACAGCCATAGAGTAGGATGCAGGAACACTCTTTCTTTGTTTTGTGTCCGTTAGGGCTGGACGATATGGCCAAAATTTTTATCACGATATACAGTAGTTCTTAATTTCGGTCGATATCGATATAATTCGATATAGATATAAACAATATAAAAGCCTAAAAAAACCTATAAACTATACAAATAAATTGATGTTCACCTTGTATTTGTATTTAGCCTCCAAAAAGATGGAAATCACCATCAAATAAACATAAAATTCTCAACCCAATAATTCTGTCGGGTCAGAATAAAAATAACAAAATCAATTACATTATTGTATAAAGTAAAATAGTTTTTGAATGACAAAGTTTTGAATATATTGTATAATGTAATGATTGTTCCATATTTAATCTGTTGTATTGAAGTTTGGGGAAAAGCATGCAAAACTTTTACAAATCCTATTTTTATTTTACTAAAAAGAGCTGTAAGAATTATTATTAGGAAGTGCTATGGTCACCCAACAAATATATTATTTCATCAATTGAAATTATTAAAATGTTATGATTTGGTTGAACATAGTATTTTACAAGTCATATATAAAACTAAAAAAAATATTACCCCCAAATATTCAATTACATTTTGTTTAAAAAGTTATTAAACCCTGAAGGGAATGTAAATGTTTGTAAAATCTTCATTTAGAACTAGTGTGAAGGAGCTGAGTTGTAAATCAGGAAACAGGATTGTGTTGACTTGATATCATCATAAACATTTATAAAACTATTTATATGTTTTAAAAGATGATTAAATCAAAGTTGTTGGGAAGGTGTGGTGCAGGTGAAGTGAAGGTTGTTGTTTGTAGTTATTTTGTATTTTTTAAACAAGGGGCAGATATTATAACACTATTTTCGTCTTTCTGCACCTTTTCATTCAGTGTTTTTCTTTCTTTTTATTCTGATGAATCTGTTTTATTTTCAATAAAAAAAACATGTCGCGCTGGGGCTGTTTGTTTACGTCGTAGTTTCAGGGAAACGTTGGCTCAAACTTTATTCTTCATCTTCTGACTCTCATCATATTCTATCGAGTGGAAACTCTTCAGATTAAACAAGTAGATGTTTCCACAGCTAGTTAGAACGACTCTCCGTCACGTTTTGAAAAATAAAGAAACCGAGTAGGACTCGCTGCAGATGAGACCTGCAGTTTAACAAAACCGAACTACGTCCACACCGACGAATTAGTCTTTCCTCTCATCAGTGATGTCGTCTGCTTTCTCTTCGCTTGTGAAACTTTGTTCAGTCACATTCTGACGGTCATGAGCACTCGTTTGACTCGTTTTGAAGCGAAAACAACACGCTTTGGAGACTAGCTTAGCTTTTAGCCTGCTACCGCTAACGTCTGCTGCTGGAGTGAGCGCTCATAGATATCATATATAAAATAAAATAAATAAATAAATAAATAAATAATAAATAAATATA
>JBBPBX010081302.1:0-10893 GCA_038048925.1 Garcialebias charrua | reverse complement strand
TATACATGTATATATATATATATATATGTATGTATGTATGTACATGTGTATGCTGCAAGATATTTTGCAATTAATAAGCATGATTGAAACTCAGTGCTTCAAAAAGCTGAAACTCGTAAATGAGTTTAAGTTTTCTTCATAGTTGCTCCAACTAAGCTCCGCTGTTCTGCTCAAATGCAAATAAATTTACAGTAGAACTTTTAACTGTTTAATTAGAAGCTGATGCTACTGAGGCGCCGCATAAAAAAAAACTAAAACAAAAATGACTTTTCAGAAACCCTTACAAAAGACAGCAGTAGTTCCTAAAACACACAAAACAAGAAACACAGAGAAAATACAAAGAATCAAACTGCACCTTCAGAATATTTCAAATTGAGCAAACACAACTGCATGTAAAAAAACTCAAATTCATTAAAAGTGCACTTGCTTTTCTTTTCATACGCCTTCAAGATGTACAGTTTTGTTACTCTCAGCAAGAACACAAATATGCTTATTTGTGTTTTTGCAGAAAGTTTGCTGAGAGGATCTTCTAACAGTTTTTTTTTTTAACAGGGGGAAACAGCCTGGATACTCTAGTTCAAAGGCAATCATATTAAATAAACTTTAGCCACAAGCACCTTTTAGGTTCACTAATTAACATGTTTCCTGGGTTTAATTAAATGTAATTATTGGGGGCGGAAGAGTTTTTCCCTTAAAACGAGGGGTTGTCTTCATAGGCTACCCTGCTGGCTCCACATACTTGTACAGACATAATGGATAAAAAAGATGTGCATAAATGTCAAGCTCATGTTTTAGCAACACGTGTTCAAGGACTTGTGAGGCTACACATCCCAAGCTTCTCCCGCTGCTTTCAGGTCTGCTGCAGGTCACCTTAGCTGCCAAAAAAAGCCCACAGGAAAGCTTGTGTGCCCTCATGTCCGTCTGCAGGTTCAAACAACGTGCCAACTTTTCATCATCAGCACTGGTATTTAATGTAAGGGTCAAAACCAGCCCAATCTCCTGCAGACCAAGGTTACATAAGATCAAGACTGTCCATATCCATGCAGCATGAGGCAGCTCTCCAATATAATTAATCGTTGCCTCCAAGAAGCATCCAAGAGGCTGTGTGAGGGGTGAACATGGAAAGCCCTGCAGGACATTAGTAGAAGCTTTATGACTCTGCCGCCAGGTCTTGTCCTTACACCGCAGATTGGTTCGTCTGCATCCGCACATATACGTACATCAACATGTGTGACTTTTGCCCGCGCCAAAGGATTAGTCCCATCCTGGCCCTGGTCCACAATCTGGGAGTGTTGCCAGGGCCTGCTTACAGAGATTTAGCCACTGCTGTACACTCCCTGCCTCAATTAAACTTACACATCCTTCTATTTCCTTCAGCAGATCTGCAGCAGAGACAAGAAGGCGTGCTTTAATGTGTGTGGCGATGTCAAAAAAAGAGCAGCTGGAGCGATAATGCGTTGTTGTTTGATATACTGTAAATGTCAAACGTGTGCCACATTTTCAAAGTGAAAATGACTAATGACTTGGTTTGAAATGTTTAACAATGATAGTTGCACAACAATTGCCGTTTGACTCAGCATTGCTCATTTCAGCTTCCAACAACTTCATAGCTGGAATGATTCATCTTTGTTTTCGCTGGTTTAATGCACTGATTCAGTTCAAGTTGTTACAGCAGTGAAGCCATGTCTGTACTGTTTTTCTTTAAGTTGTGGAGCCATTTTGCCCAAGACATATACAGTATATGTCTGATAAGTAAAAGTAAAAGGCTTTTTGAGTTTGTAATATAGGGGTTCACCGATTGCAGCTTTTTGGCCGATCACCGATTTCTACATAGTCTGACGCTGATTCCGATTTTGGCTGATACCAATTTTGTTTTATAAGCAACACTGTTAGATGTTGTAAGGTCACAATGCGCCTTCAAATTTCAGTCTTATTTTGTTGAAAAACAGACCCTTGAACAATATTCTAGAAACAATTCAAACTTGTTTTAACTGTTCACAAGGCAGTGCTCTGAAATATAAATGAAGTTTAGACAAGTGTTGTTAAAACAAAAAAAATCTGTAAAATCGGTTTCTCATGCAAGCATTGGCCGATTTCCCAAAATTAAGGAAATCGGGGCCGATAAATAGGCCGGCCTATTTATCGTGCACCCCTATACAGTATATATAACTGTTTTATACACTACTTTATTTTAATCACATTTTAATTGTACTTTATTGTTGTCTGTACTCTATAGATGGTGTAGTGGCAGGGCTTCCGACTTGGGACCCGAAGGACGCGGGTTCGCGCCCCGGCCACTACACACCTTGGGGTGTCTATGAGTGCACACCTAATTCTCCAGCTCCCCGGGCGCTTTCTATGGCTGCTCACTGCCCCACCTGGTGGTGGTTGGGTTAAATGCAGAGACGAATTTCGTCTGTGTATGGGAAACATACACAGATGACAGAAAATGACATTATTATTATTATTATTATATGTTGTCTGCCTGGAACAGGTGTCTCTTGTAAATGAGTCTTCATGGCTTAATGAGATTACTGGTAACCTGTATAAATAAAGGTTGAATGAATAGCAGGGCTATTCAACTGGCGGTCCAGGGCCCAAATCAGGCCCACTGACGAACACCGTTCAGTTCTCCGGTGGGTTCATTTTTAAATAAAATTAGATTTTAAACCATAAAACAAACTTGCTTAATGACAATAACTGCTGGATGTTGTTTGTTAGTTTGGTTAGTTCATTGGCCGGTTGGTTGATTGTTTGTTTGGTTGGTTGGCTAGTTGGTTTGTTGTTTGGTTGGTTGATTTGTTTGTTTGTTTGTTTGTTTGTTTGTTTGTTTGTTTGTTGGTTGGTTGGTTGGTTGGTTGGTTGGTTGGTTGGTTGGTAGGGTCTATAGTAGCTGGTCAGTGCTGCAGTCTTCTAATCCTGATGCTGTAGATTTGAGCCCTGGTTGCATCAAGAAGGGCCACTGGCATGAAACAATTGCCAAATCTTTGGTTAAAATGTCCGATGTTTTCTATGGTGAACCCTGAATAAGGGAGCAGCTGAAAAAAACAGCCTCACGGTTGTTTGGTTGGATGACTGGCTGGTTTGTTTCCTTGTTCAGCTGCACTTCCTTTCTTAGTGTTTGCACACCAACACTGTGCAGGGGAGCAATGTGGTGAAAGGAAATGAACCGAGATTAGGAAGAAGTTGCCACTTTTCTTTAATGGGCTTTTGGCATTAATATAACATTTTACTAATTATCTGAAGCCAACAGACAGATGGAGGTAGATATATCCCCTTTTGGGAAGCCTTTATTGTTTTTAACCTGCCAACAAATCCTGAGGCCTCTTTGGCCAACAGTTGGTAACAGTACAGTGCCTGCAAATGCACACACACACACACACACCCATACAGGGAAAAGCTCTTTTAAAAAGGGGAGAAAAACAGGAAAAGAAAAGAAAACAAGCTGATTTAACCCCTTTCCAAAATGTCTGTTGGCTGACGTGAAAAAGAAATAATCAAATATTCATCATGAGTGTTGAACATCCACGGCAGCACTGCAGGTCTATTTGTATGCCTGCTCAGGTGTGAAGAGTAAACCGGGCAGGCGGAAGCACCAGAGAGTTTCTGTTTGTGTGTTCTGGAGGCAGCTCTCCATCCTGCAGAAACATGAACCCATACAGTTGTTGGCAACACGAGGCAGACATACACTGCTTTTTAAATGAAATAAAAAAGGGGTTTATGCTCTGGGAAGCAGCAAATTGATCATTTAGGTGAGCTTCATGCCTGATTTATTCACTTTATTGCTTTAGTTCTTGAAAATATCAGTTACCCAACACATGATAGGTGTTTAAGTGGAGTAGATTACTTATTTTTGACTGTGAATACCCATCATTTGTTATTTTTAATACTGTTAATCCAGCCAAGCAATGACAGCAAAAGTCTTGAGATCATGTCTCATGCTCGCCTGTTACTAAAGGTGAAAGAGCAGTAATGTGTGTGTTTGTTTGTTGGCAAAATATCTCATAAACCAATTGATGGATTTCAATGAAACTCTCAGAATATAATTATTACATATACTGTACAATTGTTTGACCTTTGAGACAATTAGGAAACACTAAAATGGCAAAAACAGCCAATTTGACAAGTATTGAGTACCAGCTTTATTTATAGAGCACTTTAAACACCCACAGGACCAAAGTGCTGTACACACAACAAAACAATCATACAGTCAGGTAATAAAAATGATTAAAATGATTAAAAGTCACATAATAAAAGTTGAGCAATCATACAATCAGATAATACAAGCAATTAAAATGATTAAAAGTCAACATCTCAGATGGTGTCAAAGGCCTGGGAGAAGAGATGGGTTTTAAGAAGAGATTTAAAAACAGACAGGGAAGAGGCCTGTCTGATGTGCAAGGGAGGGTCATTCCACAGTTTAGGAGCTGCCACAGCAAAAGCACGGTCTTCTTCTTCTTCTAATGCCTCTTTTCCACCGCTCGGCTCGGCTCGGGTTGGATCGGCTCAGGTCGGCTCAGTTCGGGTCGGGTCACATCTATGTTCTGTTTCCACAGCTTTTTTGTACCCCTTCTGTGGGCGGGGTCCAGAATCCTACTCGTCCAGAAACTGTTTTTTTTTTTAAACAACACAGTGTGATCACAACATGTTCATATACTAAATGTATCCTGTTGGAGTTATTTGAAATAAAATTCAATGTTTTATAGATGTGTCAAGCTACCACCATTAATTTTCTCCCTTCTACTTTGTATCACATATTATCAATTCTATCAAAAACCACATAACTGATATTTTTCAAAAAAATCTAGTGTGATCACAACATGTTCATATACGAAATGTATCCTGTTGGAGTTATTTGAAATAAAATTCAATGTTTTATAGACATAAAGACACCTCCATTAATTTTCTCCCTTCTACTTTGTATCACATATTATCAATTCTATCAAAAACCACATAACTGATATTTTTCAAAAAAATCTAGTGTGATCACAACATGTTCATATACGAAATGTATCCTGTTGGAGTTATTTGAAATAAAATTCAATGTTTTATAGACATAAAGACACCTCCATTAATTTTCTCCCTTCTACTTTGTATCACATATTATCAATTCTATCAAAAACCACATAACTGATATTTTTCAAAAAAATCTAGTGTGATCACAACATGTTCATATACGAAATGTATCCTGTTGGAGTTATTTGAAATAAAATTCAATGTTTTATAGACATAAAGACACCTCCATTAATTTTCTCCCTTCTACTTTGTATCACATATTATCAATTCTATCAAAAACCACATAACTGATATTTTTCAAAAAAATCTAGTGTGATCACAACATGTTCATATACGAAATGTATCCTGTTGGAGTTATTTGAAATAAAATTCAATGTTTTATAGACATAAAGACACCTCCATTAATTTTCTCCCTTCTACTTTGTATCACATATTATCAATTCTATCAAAAACCACATAGCTGATATTTTTCAAAAAAATCTAGTGTGATCACAACATGTTCATATACGAAATGTATCCTGTTGGAGTTATTTGAAATAAAATTCGAATTTTTATAATTTATTTTCGTTGTGCAAGCACAGGTTTTTGGAAAAAGTCAAAGCGAAACTACTTTAAATGCAGCATATTTGACCACTACGTGACAATATTAAAGCGTGGTTAAGCTCAGGAACCCTCGTACTATAAAGTCAGATATGAAATATATTTTATATCTGTTCATTGAGCTACATTTAAAGACATAAAGCCGCCCGCGCGCCGCGTGTTGCTCGTGGCGAAACTACTTTTTAAAATCGTGCAGTTTTGAGCAGTACGTGATTTTATTAAGGACACGTTCAGCTGAAGACCCATCTTTGCTATAAATTTAAAAAATAATAATTGTTTTTACCGTGTTTATCATGTAAGTCCTGCAGTGATCGCGTCCCTCTCTTCCGTGAAAACAGCTCGTGTCTCCTCCTCCCTCCTTCCGGAGCGGGTCAGCTCGCCTCAGTACCCCAATGAAACCAGCCCGAAAATCTCGAGAAATCTCGCGCGGCTCAGCACGGAATATCCGGTGGAAAAGGATGAAAGGGGGTCTCTGCGACGCACATATGACGTAACATCCGACCCGAGCCGACCGGTGGAAAAGGGGCATTAAGTGGTGTTTATTGGCGGTTGGCAGAACTTGAAAAAACTGTTGCTAGTCAACTTCACTCTCACCTGTCCAACAACAACATTTATGAAGAGTTTCAATCTGGATTTCGCCCCCACCATAGCACCGAAACAGCTCTGGTAAAAATTACTAACGACCTTCTTCTTGCTGCTGACTCTGGTCTTCTGTCCATCCTCATTCTTCTGGATCTAAGCGCTGCCTTGGACACCATCTGTCATTCTATCCTCCTCAACAGACTAACCTCCATTGGCATCTCAGGTACCCCGTTAGACTGGTTCAACTCTATCTCTCTGACCGCACTCAATTCATTCAGCTTAAATTCTTTCGTTCCCAGTCTTCCCCTGTCTCCACGGGTGTCCCCCAAGGCTCTGTCCTCAGACCCCTCCTCTTCACCATTTACCTCCTTCCTCTAGGTCACATCTTCCGCAAATACGGCATACATTTCCACTGCTATGCTGATGACACGCAGCTCTACTTGTCATCAAAACTGAAAGTTATGCACCATAACTCATGTTCCCTGAAGGAAGGGAACAAGGTGCAACATACTTGCTATGGGAATTGCGCCCCCACGCGATTACCTTAAGGAATACATTCACGCCTTTACGGCTAGGGTGTCAGCGTCGCGCCAGAGGCCCCGCCGTCTGGGTATTTAAGCGGCTGACGCCCATCCATCTTTCTCCAAAATTGCACTTCACCGAGCTTTCAGCATTGAAAAGGGCCAGATATGTTGCACCTCTTCCCTTCCTTCAGGGAACATGAGTTATGGTGCATAACTTTCAGTTCCCTTTCAGTCAAGTTCTCTCGGTGCAACATACTTGCTATGGGAACGTAATTCATTCACGCCCTTGAAATGCTCAGTAAAATGCATGCTAGTGTGAACGTCTGCCCTTGACCAGCAGGCATCTCAAGGCTACTTTCTACTGTGTGTTAGAAAGAACAGCCTGAGTGACATCACACGCAGTAACATCCAAACTGTAATGCTTTGCAAAAGTGTTTAATGAGCTCCAGTTCGCAGCAGCACAAATGTCTGCAACTGGTACACCCTTGAACAGTGACCACGAAGTGGCCAAGCCCCTAGTCGAGTGAGCATGCACTCCAGAGGGCACCTGTTGACCTTTGCTACTGTACGCCTTTTTAATGGCCTCAGTCACCCAATGTGAAAGGCGTTGTTTTGATAGGGCCTTTCCGGTAGCAGGTGCTGCAAAGCACACAAACAGTTGATTTGTTTTTCTTCATTCGGCTGTTCTCTGCATGTAAGTGCATAAAGCTCTCACGGGGCAGAGAGCCTTCAGCCTTTCCTGTTCCTGAGTGAGGACAGGAGCAGGTGGGAAGGAGGAGAGATCAAAATCCAGACTCCTATGGTTCAAAGTCAAGACCTTGGGGATGTATGTGGGATTAGGCCTTAGGGTGACCTTTGACCCGTCAGGGGCGAATCTGTCTGCCACCATATCTGTCTGAGCTGCTTCAGCCCTACTGCCCTCCCCGATCTCTAAGATCAGCTGATCAGTTGCTGCTGACAGTGCCCAAAACTAGGCTGAAGTTCAGAGGTGACAGAGCGTTTTCTGTCGCTGCTCCCAGGTTGTGGAACAATTTGCCACTGAGTGTCAGACAGGCCTCCTCTCTTCCTGTTTTTAAATCCCTTTTAAAAACACACTTTTATACCTTGGCTTTTAACACGTGATCTTGTTCTTTTATGGCATTTTAACCCACCTGCAGTGAGACTGGTATATGTATTTTTATTTTTGTATGCTGCTTTTGTTTTGTTTTTTAATCGTTTTAGTTAGCTATCTTTTGTTTTACTGTACAGCACTTTGGCTAACCCTGCGGTTTTTAAAATGTGCTATATAAATAAAGCCGATTGATTGATTGATTGGTACACATTGGATGTACAGACAATGCATGGAGGTCACCCACGCATTTCGCTGAGCAAAGGGCCAAGAGTAGAGCGGTTTTATAAGATAACAAATCTATCTTAACCTCGCTCAGTGGATGGAATGGAGGATCACAGAGAGCCCCCAAGACCAGGCTAAGATCCCAACCAGGGGTCAGGATCCTGTTGGGTGGTTTCATTCTTAGCACACCTTTCATAAATCTTATTGTGATTGGATACGCACCAGGTGTCCTGTGTCCCCAGCCTTCGTGACAGGCTGAAATAGCTGATAGGAAAACTTTATTCATTGAGAAAGAACAACCTTTTCCAGTAAGTCCTGAAGGAAAGTCAGGAGCTGAGCCAGGTCGGATGAGTAAGAAATAATATTTCTTTCTGTGCACCAAGCTTCAAAAATACGCCACTTTTGTGCGTAGAGAGACTGTGTTGACACAGCACGGGCATTTTGGATGGTTTTTACCACATTTTCCAGCAGGCTTGATGCTATCAGCTTGTTCTTTTCTGCCAACAAGCTGAAATTTTTAACAGCTCTCAGCCTAAGCGGCGAGTCTATTTCTTCTGGTGACATAGTTTGACCCTGAAGAAAAGCAGTTTGTGTATCTAGTTCCCCTCCAGGGGCCCTGGAAGCTGTGACTAGGGATGGGAATTGTTAAGAAATTATCAATATCAATTCCTTTATCGATATCATTTATCGATTCAATTCCTTATCAATTCTGTTATCAATTCTCATTGGGTTAGGCAAAAAAAATAGTACACCATTTGTGTGCATGAAGTATTTAATGCTCTTTCACCAGAACAAAAATAGAACTTTTATGAAAAAATAATTCCTAATTAACATTATTAACCACAACTTGTAATTCACAAGTTTCAATTTTAAAATAGTGTAATAATCCATGCAATCTATCATCTTTCATTACAAAAAACAAAACTTACATAGTTATCATCTTCATCCTCTTCTGCCTCACTCTGTGTCTCTCCTTCTGCGTCTCTCCCAGCTCTGCCAGCAGCACAAGTTTCAATTTTAAAATAAATAGTGTAATAATTCATGCTATCTATCATCTTTCATTACAAAAACAAAACTTACATAGTTATCATCTTCATCCTCTTCTGCCTCCCTCTTCGTCTCCCAGCTCTGCCAGCTTCAGAAGAAATTCACTATTAAAAACACTGAGCATCAAAAAAAGCTCTCACAACAGAAAGAGGCTACAACACACTGAACAAAAATATAAAACAACACTTGTGTTTTTGCTCCCATTTCTACGGTGGCATTTTTAGGTCTGTTGTGTGTTAATATCGTCATCCTGAAAGCTAAGTGTGCTAGCAACAGCCTCTGAGCCAGCCAGACTCCGGCAATCCTCGTCAGCTAAATGTTATTACATGAGATGGAGATTATTTATACAACACAGTGGAAGCAGTAAAGCAAAAAAGTAACAAGTGACAGGAACTGGAGGAGTTTAACGTTACGTGCTGCAACATTTAAACAGAGGAGGACGCTAGCTTGTTAGCTCCGCTTCCACCACCACGAAGCAGCGTCACGAAGCAACGTGTTAAAGACGGTACATTTGTACAAACTCACCTCATTCTGAGTGCTCAAATGCTTCTCTCTGCATGTTAGAAGTATTTCCGCCCTTTATTGTAATCGACGCTTAGCATGTGTTGCAAGTAGACCTGGTTTCGTCTTCGCTTTTTCCTTGACGCCATGTTGATACGGCGCATGTCTGTGATGTCATCACGTAAATGCGTCACCACGTCGAGTCAGTAGAACGAGTCAGAAGAACGACTCAGAGAACCGATAAACTGAATCGTTAAGACAAGCAGCCTACAATTCCAGAGAATTGAACTCTAAATAACCGGTTCTTTAAAAGAACTGGTTCTCAATTCCCATCCCTAGCTGTGACCCCCTGGGGGTCAACCAAGTTGGGGAGAAGGCCTTTTTGTCGATGTGCTACCAGGTTGCTCTGATCGAGAATGATCGAGGGCAGATGCAACCTGTCATCCTTATTAGACAGAAGTGGAGCAGAATGTCTGTTTTCTCTCTCCTTGTTTGGGGTCATGGGACTGAGAAGCTGCGAGTTTTGTAGACGAGCAGATCTCATGACCCCGATCTGTTTCCTGGATGGGTCTAGTTTACTGGTCCTCGGCCTTAACAGAGCGTTAGAACCAGACAAACCGGCCGGGGTCTGTGTTTCACCCATTGGGGGGAATATTGTTTAAGAGCAGAGCTGAACCGGCACAGTGAGAAAGGTCACGTGCTGCCGGATCACTGCTTGGACATTGCGTGTCGCTTATTAATGATAAAGGGACAGCTGCAACATGAGAACGTGGAGATGATTCTTTGTGCTTGGTAGACTTTAAATTGTTTGGTGATAGAGAGCCCAGTTCCCTTCGAATAACAGGAAGAGGAATCTGATTCAGCTCTGATTTATTTACGCACACAGCAGTTTGAACACAATTGCTTTTGTGAACGTGTGAAGCTTGTGGTTGCCTGTGGGCTCCTGACGTGCCCCCCTCTCCCGTCGTTAGATTCTGTCTGCGCGCCTCCCTAAGGCGCGGACATATCACGTGTTTGCTTGGTTAGTGTATTGACCGCCCTGTCGATCACAATGGAGCGGGGGCTGGAGCACGTGACCCCCCTCACCTGTCTCCATGAGGGGTGGGGGGCCTGCTTGCAGACGCCTCTGTGCCTGTCCGCTACAGACAGGGCAGAGGCACCATGCCGGGGCTCATTGATTAGGCTAACACCCCATGAGCCGTGAGAGAGAGGGGGGAACGGCCCCCTCCCTTTATGACAGCTGGCAGGCCAGAGGGACCTGTTCTGCTGAAGTTACTTGTGTGTTTTTTA